>QLPC01001393.1:0-17088 GCA_003314055.1 Lactifluus hygrophoroides | reverse complement strand
AGCAGTGGAGGGTGACAGCAGGCAGTGGCAGCAGGGGGTGACAGCAGGCAGCAGCAGCAGGGGGTGATGGCAGGCAGCGGCAGCAGAGGGCAACAGCAGGGGGTGACAGCAGGGGGCAGCAGGAGGGGGCAGGGGGCAGCAGGTGGTGGCAGCAGGTGGCAGTGGCAAGCAGGTCCTGGGTGCTGCAGCCATGGTAAGGAGGGGCACAGGTTGCAGGAGAAGAAGGGGAAGTGACTTACCTAAGGGGTCCCAAGTGCTGCAGCAGCCACAGTGGCCACATTGGTGGCAGTGGGAGCCACAGGTGGCAGCATCAAGGAGAGAGGTGGGTGGGTGCTGCAGAGTGGCAGGTGTTATAAATGCACCCCAGAGGGACCTCATCTAAGGAAAAGCCATATAAAGGTGCCTTAGTAGAGGGATGACACATGGGCACATCTAAGAAAATGACCAGACTGGGGTTTGAACCCAGGACCTCCCAGATATATACTGGATGCTCTAAACCACTGAGCTATCCAGTCCTGAGTGGAGGTTGGAGCTTTCATCTATATGACTGATTGATATCTCCAACAGCAGGTGCCAGTGGTGTGCCAGTGCCAGGTAGGGAGGGCTGCAGACAGCCAGGGCACACTGTAAAGGCTTGAAGTTTGAAGCTGGAAGAGCCAGTAGAAAGAAGAGCAGGGAGGGAGCAGGGACCATGGTGGAAAGAGGGAGAGGGAGAGAATGGGGGGTCAATGACAGCACAGGACCATGTTGAACTTTTTTTTTTTAGCCCTTTCCTTTTTTTGATGGTACAGAGACTGGTGAACTGCTTACTCATCAAAAAAATGCTTAGTCAGTGGACACTGTTCTCTTATAAATATATGATGAGGTGTTAATGCAAAGCCGTTTCACCCATGAAGCACTTGACAGAACAATGCAGGACATATGCAACAATGAAAAACACCCTTTCAGGAAAAAGACCATGGTACTTGGTGGAGACTTTCAACAGACCCTTCCTGTGGTCCCCAGTGGCTCTGAACAAGACATTCTGGTGGTCTCATTGCCTTGCTCTCACCTGTGGCTGACAGTTCATGTTTTGCACTTGCATATGAACATGTGGCTACTAAACCCTGACACATCTGGCTGCCATGAAAATGTGCAAGATGAGCGTGCCTTTGCTCAGTGGCTACTCTCCATTGGACACAGCTGCACAACATCTGAAGATGGCAGGATTACAATTGATCCTGCCATGTAGGTTCCTGATGAGCAATTGTTGATTGATTTCATATACCCTTGCCTGACACAAGTCAATGCAAACATGTAATACTTTCTGGATCAGGTCATCCTTGCTGCACAGAATGAAGATATTGATGACATTAACAGGAAAATTCTCCACAGCTTCCCTAGAGGTGACGTCACCCTCTATAGTGCTGACTCTGTCATGAAAGAACTGGGCATGGACACTTGCAGCAATGACCTGCCTGTGGAGCATCTACAAAAACTAGGTGCCCACAGATTTCCCTTGGGTGAACTCCATTTAAAGCCTGGTTGCCCACTGATTTTACTGCAAAATCTTGCTCCCAGTTGAGGCCTCTGTAATGGGACTTGAATGACTCTCTGCTGCATTCACAGACATGTTCTAGAGGTGCAAATATTGGGAGGCTCCCATCATGGAGAACTTGCATTTGTTCCTCACATAGCCTTACTCATGCCTCAAGAGGCAACCTTTACCTTTCGTCTTCATTGATGTCAATGTCCCATCAAACTTGCTTTTGCGATGACCATAAACAAAGCACAGGGACAGTCAGTATGGTTTGTCGGTCTTGACCTCCAGTGGCCTGTTTTTTCCCATGGACAACTCTATGTTGCTCTCTCTTGAGTAACGTCCCACTTACACCTAAAGGTCCTCTTGCCTGACAACTCTACAACATCTTGCATTCCAAATGTCACCTTCCCACAAATCTTTTGCATGCTGTGATGTGATTGCCTGTTGCTCTGAGGTAAGATTCCAGCCTACTACTTGTAACAGCATGCCTCTCTGACTAACTCCTCTGATTCTATGACAGCCCTCAGCTTTTCAGATGATGATTCCCACAGCACTGTCTTGTGGCCACTTTCCACTGTGGATTCTTTTTTTTCTTTTTTTTTGAATACTTTATATGGTCTACCACATCTGGCATTGGACTGGTTACAGGGGGATCATTGACTAGGGACTGTGAAACCTACTATACATAAGTACCTTGGAGACCTGAAACCCTATCTACCAAACCCATAACTAAAATGAAACAGTAGATGAAAAATGGAGTGTGATTTGGCATGAAGTGGAATGGGTGTAAAATGTACAAAAATGGCAGAGCAGCTCCCTGGGTACCCAGACACACAGCGGAGTCAGGACACACCTGTCATCCTCCCTGTGAGTAGGGTCCTGGACTGCCCAGGGCAGGCCCACCCACCCTACCAGCAGCATGGAATGGCCACTACAGCCAGGACCCATCCACCTGTACAGAGTATGTAACCTTCAAATAGAGTCCTAAATGGGCTCAAAGTCCACACAAGAAAACATGAACTCCTCTGCATACCTGGCAAGGGCTGGGTGAAGACAAGCCTTGAATGTGGTCCCACACATGCACATGCTTTCAGCCGCCCATTGGACGCATTCGATCCTGGTTTGATGTTAGTCAGTAGTGAGTATTGCATCAACTGGCCTGGCTATCACTTACCTTGTCTCCTTGTATGTGTGTTGACATGCCATGAACATAAGTTTCCCCTTCCCCTGTCGCTTAAATGTTGCCATTATCGACCTGTCTTTCAGCTTTGTAGCTCTTGCAAGGCCCTTGCGAATGTTGGCAAGATTTCTTGCCTGGTCTGCTTGTTCTACAATGGCTTCTCCCCAACACTGTTTGGCATGCTTGCGGAGGTTGCTAGTGGACTTGGCATTGGCAGTATTGAGAAAATGTCGGATGATTTGAGGTTGCGTTCCTCTCCCTTTGCAATATGTGGCAGTGCATATGAATTTGTGACAATGCCGGCTGCCTACAACCTCTATTGAGGGGTGTGGCTGGAAGAAGGCGTACACAGGTGTGGTCCATTCTCTGGCCAGTTGCCCTGTGAAGAATGGCTTACACCGTGGCATTGTGGCATACATCTATGACAACTGACCTAGTTTTGCTTCAGGTCCTTGTTCTGTCATCTGAGTGGCCTCGATAATATCGCTATTACAATTGTCGTTGTCATCATTGTCATCGCTGTCATTGTTGTCATTGTCGTTGGTGTCTCCAATGAGTCTGATTCCTTCCTCTGAAGCCGCAGGACTCGAAGCCACAGACCCTGCCATACAGTGAGTAACTTGGCACTCTATTCCAGTTCCCAAAGTGTTGAAGACTGACCAGAAGAACCCACAGATATCGGCCTTACCATTTGTCTTAACCTTTTCACTGTTTCCGCTTTATCCACTGACATGTTGTCTTCATCCAAGATATATGTCGTCATTTGTTGTTTGCGGCACTCATGAAGAATCAGAGAGGTGTCCACTTCATCACATGCCATTAGGGAACAGTCAGGACAAGGGGAATGGACGAGGAAAAATAGGTTTATTGTGTTTTTCTTTCTTTATATACACAATAGCCAGCCATAGTATAGTGCATACTCCTGCCAGATAGGGGTGTTGATCTGCACAGACTGCACATGCAATATCCCGCACCAAAGATAGAAAAGTAGGAGATGATTGGGGATACAGTGAACACACTGCAAAGGGAATTGAAGCAACAAATCGAGGCACATGGGCAAGTTCAACAAGAGATTTGCGTGATTCGCAACGGAAAGAGGGGTGGACCAGCAGTTGACACAAAAAGGTGAGGCTGATGAGGTCCAGTGAGATGCAGCTCAGATGCAACCACAAGTCAATGTTTTATCAAAGAAACCTGTGAGTGCGGGTAAGGGTAAGGGTATGGGTATGGGTCATAGCAAAACCTGTACATAAGGGTATGGGTACGGGTGGGCCACAGGTCAGAATAATCATACCCGTACCTGTACCCAATACCTACCCTACCCATCAACCTGCCAGGTATGCTGTACCCCTGTTCAACACTAGATATAGCCCTCCTATGTTCCTGCATAGCGCCATCAGCATCTGTGTAGCCAAGTAGATTGTGTCGTTAGCCTCTGAAAGTAAGAGCAAGGTGTTTTGTGCCTCCAAGATAGTGCAAAACACTAGTGTTTTAAGGTCCAGTCTACTGGACTGAAAAAAAAACTGAAACTGGACTGGACTTAACTGGAAAAGACCAGACCATTGGTCTCAGTCCATCCATTTTTAGATCCTACCAGTCTACGGTCCAAGGGTTGGAGGATTTTCGAATAGACCACATAAAAACTGGTCTAGACCAGTCTTTTGGGCATCAACTAAAGGCTCACTAAGTCTTAACTAAGTCTTAACTAAATTTCAACAATTGGGACATAGCAGTCATAAACACTCTGGAGAATGGCCAGACCAGACTGGGCTGTGCTCCTTCCTAATTGGGAAAGGGACCAAAACTCATACTCTAAGTTAGTTCACTGCAAGTTGAGTTATGAGTTACAGTGTGCACAAGTCCCAGTTAGTGTAACAATTGATTTAGTGTTGCCTTAGACTACATTTAGTATACAGAGTGTGACAGTAATCAATCTATGTGCACTTCAGTTCAAGCCATAAGGACTTTTAGTATACAGAGTGTAACAGTAATCAACTTATGCACCCTTCAGTTCAGCCAATTAGGACTTGTAATTTCACAGAAAGATCAGGTACAATACAATCTACCAATAAGATGATGCCGGGCCAATTCAGGCTGACCGTTCCCAAACGTGTTCACTGTTTTGTAGCTGGCCCTCAAAAAAACCAGTCTTAACTGGTCTTAACCGGTTAATATTACATATCTAGACTGAAATAGACTGGTCTTTTGTGGTTCAGTTCAGTTATTTGATATTCTGTACTAATCTTAACCGGTTACGGGTCCGGTTATTTCAAATTTGGGCCCAAAAACTGGACTGGACCAGACTTGAAAATACTACAAAACATGCTTTACTGCTTCCCAGTGTGCCTCACCCAGATTGGCAAGAAACTGAAAGAGTGTTGATATGGCAAAAGTGATGTCAGGGCATGTAGCTACCGAGGCATATGTAGCCAGGGGGTTCAGCCATATATATTTCTTCATCATTGTCTAGATAAACTTAATATATTTCATCAGAAGCAAAGTGGAGAGGTTTGGTGAGATGTTGATGCACATTGATGTTTCAACACTGAAACCTGCAAGTGCAGGTATGGGTTTCCATGCTCACAGGTATGGGTTGGCCACAGGTCAGAAAAATTGTACCCATACCCATACCCATGACCTACCCTACCCATCAACCCAGCAGGTATGCCATACCCCTGTCAAACACTATGTGCAAAGAAGAGCCTGTTTATTGAGGCATAGTGGTGTAGTGGGTGCAGCATTGCTTTTTTAGCAATGGCTGGTGCTGGGCCAGCCTTGTGCAAGTTCTGGGTTTGAACCCTGGTAAACATTGAAGGTAGCTTTTTATATTCTCATTAAAACATTTATTCTGGGACTTTGTGGTAAAACTGAGTGCTATTGTATTCATGATGAGATAGATACAAGTATTGACATATTGACATTTAGAATAAATGTTCATAATTGGTGAAAATTGTCCTAGAACTGACCAATGTCTGCAAACCCATTGAAAATTCCTGGACAAGCCCAAGGTCTGAATGGTGCAGGTTTGGTGCAGATTCCCAGCCCATGACAATACTGAGTAGACAGCCGTCATGCTGTTTACAGCCATCTTTTTATGGCATTTAGATGGTGGTCAGCCATCCATCCACTGTCTGTCAAGAGGGCCTTCCAAACCCATTATGTGTTACAATTGAAATGCACCCCCATTCAAACAATTGCCCATCCCTAGCATCAAACCTAGAACCTCAGGCATACCAGCCCATCACCTGACCTACCCCATGAACATGTGACACAACTCACATGATATCTCCCACAACCACATGACATAACCCACATGTAACCCTCACCTGACAGTTCCCATGATCATGTGCCCAACCATGTGACAGACCTAGACCCTTGCATCAGCAAAACATCATAAAAATTTCGGACTTTTTTACTTTTTCAGCTTTTCAACAAGCTTTTCTAAAGTAAAAAGTATAAAAAGTCGAAAAGTTGATCTCAGAGTCATATAAAGTCTAAAAAGCTATGAAAGTCATAAAAGTTAAACAACAGTAACAATATTAGGGGCCCTGGATGAGTTCACAAGTAGGTCAGGAACTGAGGTTTTAGCTATGAAAGTCCAAGGTATTTATACTACTTCTGTGGGATGGTAAATGGGTGTGAACAAAGGGATACATCCTAAAAGGGATAGAATGAATAATTCAATACTTTCAGCTAATGGGTGCTAAAGTAGTCTGCTTAGCCATGTGGCCTACTGTCCTAACATTGGGTCCATATGCTTTACTATGCTAATAGATAATCAAATTGTCCTTTAGATTGGTACCTTGCATATTCAGTTGTGTTCTTAGTGCCAATCATAGTGTCAATCACAATGATATATACCCATATTTGGATAGTAGTATAGTACTTAGTGGCCAGTAGTGAAAGATTTTCCACCCTTTGTTACACATCTTTCCCAATTTTTGAAACTTTTGAAACTTTCTACCACTTTCTTGGCTGTATTTGGCTATTCCTACTTTATAATCACTATTCATAACAGAACTTTTCTATGGCTAAGGATTTACTGTGTGACTTTTCACTTTTCAACTTTTCTGACTTCATAGTGACTTTATAAAGTCCAAAAAGTTTTATGCCTTTTTCCTGATGACTGACTCATACTGCTGACTGGTATATCTCTGATGACTGATGACTGATGACTGATACTGTACTATACTTAGAACCATGACTCATACCCCTTGACACAGGGTATTTCCATTGCTGACCAAGCCTGCTGACTGATGCCTTACTGACTGATACTTACCAAGACTGCTGACTGATCTATCACTCATTACTGATCCATGACTCAGACTCCCTTATACCAGTATATAAGATGCCTCCTTAGTTACCTTGTACTTCAGTTCAGTGATTCTGTGCAACTAGAGTCCTGTTAGCCTCTTCTTACTACTAGGGGATCCACTTCCCTTCTAAGTCAAGAACATGATACCAACCATGTAACAAGTCCAAGAACCTCTTAACCACCTCCTTCCCCTTTGATTGACCAGTGTCACAAGACAATACAGTCCTCCACTGTAACATTATGGGTATGGGTATGGACCATACTACAGACGGGTATATTGCCATCATGTATGGTAATGGCATACAGCCTGTTACAGCTCACATGGGCCGTTGACTGAGGTGTGTCACTAGTAACCAATATCAGTGCCTTCTTGAGAAGCATCAAGGAAGGCGCTGATATAGATCCTAAGTCGGGAGATAAAGATAAGATGATAGATAAGCAAGCGCTTATCTATGTAGTCAGGTGATGCACAAGTGGAGGGTGATTAGATCATGCTCCTTGAGTGGGAGATAAGATAAGAAGATTAGATAAGATGGCCTTGAGAGTGCACACAAGAGATTAGTGCTACCTTTAAGATAGTGATCCTAAAGGTGACACCAGAGATTGAACCTGAGTGTGATTCAGAGAATGAGTTAGAACTCAAAGCTGAGACTTAAGGTCTAGCTTGAGTTCATCTTAAATACAATTGGTACAATGGATCAGTAAGCAAAGATGGTGCGCATTGCTAAGTGCATCAGTAAGCCGTTCTCTTAGTAACTACTTTACAAAGCGTAAAATGGAGCTGCATGGTTTATAAGACTGCTTGTTAAGCGGTCTTACTAAGGTACATCCAGATCTCGTGCTATGGGTCCACACCACAACTGGCAACTAATTCCTGCAGGCATTTTCTGCCCGATAATGCTGCTAAATTCTGACAACTCCCCCTTATCTCCTGTCCGCTTGTAACATTACCCCCTCTCTCCACTGCCTGGCCCACCAGGCATCATGTCCAAGTCCGGGTACTCCAGTTCATCCATCTCCACACTGTGGGGGTAGTCATCAATGAGCTCAGTCCACTTCAACATGTAGAAAAAGGTGGCCTTGTTGCAATACCCCCCATGGTATAGGTGATCAGTGGGGACCTGACAGGCCTACTCTGCACAATGAGCATGGGGACTGTTACATTCTCTGGTGTAGTGTCTGCAGGTTCCACACAGCTCACATCGTCGCCACCACCGACAGACCATCCCTGATCCTCTAGGATGCCGCCCTCCACAGAAGAAGCAGACTCTTACACACTGGTGTTCGCCAAGATAGTGGTGATGCCCTTCATCCACTCCTTCTGAGACTTCATCCACTCATCACATGGGCAAATTAGATCCCAGCATGAGAATGCCTGTGACTTGGTGCTGTATATCTCTCCATCGGGACCCTCCAGGTTCTTGGTCATTCTCATGGGGACGTACTTGCATCTGGGGGTCTCGGGAGGCGGTTCACTGAAACTCCCTTGGCTGGACTCAACTCGTTGGCAGAGTGGGTTGTACGTCAGCCATGGAACTTGAGGCCCACAACCAGCCTACCGCTGCAGCTTCTTGACGATTTTCCTCTTTGGCCTGATAGCTCTGTCCAACCACAGATACATAGGGTGGTGGTTGTACAGTCCCAGACCTGTGATGGTGCTGTTGGTGGTGATTTTGGGATGATGAGCGCCTTTGGTGGGGTGTTGTCCCATGATGAGAAGAGTAGGAAGAGGGATGAGACATTCTGTCTGGGTCGAAGTTCCCCTCTGTACTTATACCTTTGACAGCTGTTGGGTTATGTTTGTAGAAGTCAGCAACTCTTTTGATGAACAGCAGTGATTGAAAGAGTTTATAGCGCAGCAGACAGCTGAGAGTGTAGAGAACAGAGATGGGGTTCGTCCTACTCCCATAGGAGGATTTATATACTTTTAGGTGCATGTATGTACAAATTGTGCTAAACAGTGAGTTTAGGTGTCCACAATATCATGTTTACATTGACGCAAGATAGAAACATTCCATGTACCATAAAGTAACACATGTATAGTGAAAGTCCGTGTCACAGGACACTTGAAACATACAGTAGGGCGTTCTAGTAAGCCCAGAAGAAAGTGTATGATCCTTTAGATTGTTCCTAAGGATGAAACATAGTGTGCGATCATACAGTAGCAAGGTTTCCTGCAGTACTTAATATCGCACTTAATAGATCTGAGACATGCATTAATTGTAATGATTGTAATGCTTCTATGAAGCCAGTTCTATTCGGTATAGTAATCGAGATTGTTAGCAGTCCCAATATAGCAGTCCAATTGTCATGGAGCACTTAGGGCGCTCCGTCTATAATAAGCGAACCAGGTACTCCAGTTCCTAGGATCTAGCCAATCCAAGCATTAGAGACTTACCTACAAGTCGTGTCGTCTGCATTAGGCAGGTAGCCAGACCAGGCCAAGCCAGTATATCTGCATCTGTCTCAACATCCCCCTGTGATCCAACAATTGCATCAGGGAAAGCATGAACTGTTAATCGGGGTTAATTAACACTAATAATGCTAGCGACACATAAATTTCTTTAAAATCACACTTTATTTTTTCTTGCAAGAACACTAAAATTTGATTAATCAGTCGGTACCCAAAAGCTAGTTCATCTACTATGTGGCTTATGGAAGATCCTATCCTGCACAAGAACTGGTCCGCTACATGAAGAGCTTTGACCAAGCATGCACGAGTGAGAGATGCTTGGTATGCACAGGGCCATGATGACCGCGAGGGGTGAGTGGGATGGGTAATGTCATCATCGTGTAGTTTGTGTAATGTGTCGCGCCTCAGGTGTCTGCGCGTCGGGTTCGGGGATCGTTCGGGTCGTAGTCTGGCTTATAAGGCAAGCTCTGGTGCACTTGAGATAAGATATCCCTTTGTCTTACAGGGGATAAGGCTGTCTGGCTGGTTACGACTGGAAACCTGATAGATTCACAGAAGAACAAGCTTAAGGCTTGTTCGTTGGCATACGCGGGCTTTATATACACAGGCTATAGAAGCTACCAGTACTCGCTGGATCGTGATAGACAAACGCGGAACATGACGGAATGTAATAGAACGTATGGGAACGAGACGGAACGTACGAGAAAGAGACGGAATGATCTTGGTCACGGGGTTACGCCCGTACCATGTTGGGTCACGTCACGGTTAGCGTGACATCACCCCCTTGTTAACGTCCTTAGGCGTAAAGCGGGAGGCGGGTGCGGCATGCGCGATGGAAGCGTCGGTGACTGGTAGGGGGGACGCACCAACCTTTGACTTGGCACAAGGTATGTGGGTGACGACAGGCGTCGTCGTAGTGCCCTTCCTCCTTGCACCAGCGGCAACGGTGAATCTTCCCACAGGTCCACGCAGGGTGCCCTCCTTTACCGCAGAAGTGGCAGCAGCGGTTCCGGTAGTTGGGTACCCCCATGTTCGGGTCGTTGAAGGCTTGTCGTGCGCGCCAGAGTCGGCGCCAGGGGTACTCTACGCTGGGGCGTACCTTGTACTGGATCTTCGGCAACAGTCGTTCGTAGGCGTTGGCCCGTACGAGCTGGCTCAGGCTGTCATTCATTGTAGCGACGTCTGCGTGGTACTTCACTAGGTTCTGGGCCAGCTGTTCAGCCGACTGCTTGACGATGTACTGCGCCTCCCTGAGTCGTACGACCTCGGCAGCTAAGGAAGGGTCGTTCTCGAGTTCCAGGGCCTGGTCCACTAGGAACGTGAACGCTTGGTTCGCCTGGAATGTCGCCTCTTGGTTGCGTGTCATGGTCGGGCGCGGGTAGGGGTGTGTGCGAGCCCGGAGCGGTTTGGTATAGACCCGCCCGCCTCGGTGCTGTGTGGCATGGATCATCGGGAATGGTCGGGCATCGAGCTGATACTGAATCAGGGGGGCGGTAATGACAGATCCTTCGCTGTCTGGGATGAAGAAGGGGTAGAGGGCGCCCTGCCCTTCGGCGTAGTTCAACTGCCAACCGTCGTCGGCGTCCGTCTCTTCCACGTCTCCACGAGCAGCTGGGGCTGTTAGTTCTATCGTGGAGGTCGTACTAGATACAGGGGAAGGAGTCGGCGATGGGGGAAGAGGGAGGTCAGCGGCCTCGTTTCCGTTCGGCCAGGTGTAGTCCGTCTCGGCACCTGGGTATCGAGGGAGGGGGGAGCGTAGTGGGTAAGATAGTAGGTTGTTGTCGAGGACGTTCTCATTTTCGTCGAGGAGGAGAACGGCCTCGCGCGGAGGAATAGGAATGTATGTGGGGTCTGGGACGAAGATGGGTTCTTCGTCTTGTTCGGCTAGGTGCTCCATCAAAAGGCGCGCGGCTTCTTCTAGCCTTCTGAGGGATCCGGGTGTCGGAGGGTGGTTTCGGTGGTTTCGGATGGTGTTGGGGAGGTCCCAGCCATGCGCGTCCGCGTTGATGGCTATCATGGCAGCGTGTTCGGCGGCGTTGGCCAGGTCTTGGCGGTGGGATCGGCGTGCTACTTGTGTGTCGATATCAAATGGGGAGGTGGAGCGATCGGTTGGTTGGGACATGACTAGTGAGGTCGAAGAGGATTGAATATTCTGTGATGGGGTTTGTTTCTCGGTGGGTCGTGCCTCTTCTTATACTGTTGTTCGTCCACCCGTGGGGGAGCGTCTGTAAAAGGATTTAATAAGCTCAGGCGCGTGCATGTCCTTGTGATCCACCCATGAGTTGTCCGAATTGGGATACCCTTTCCAATGGACGAGATATTGGAGCTTCTTGCCTCGCCCAGACCTCCTGGCATCGATGATCGAGTCGATTTCATACTCCTCTTCCCCTTCGACTTCTGGTGGTGGTCTTTTGTAGTTAGGTCCGTGCGCGGTCGTCTCGACATAGGGGGAAAGAAGGTCGATATGGAAGACGTCGTGTATCTTCATCGATGGGGGAAGTTCTAGGCGGTAGGCCACGCTGGATACTCGTTGTGTGATCTTGAAGGGTCCTACTCGTTTTGGCGACAATTTCCTGGGCGTCCCGAGTCGAAGGTTGGTTGCCTCCAACCATACTTCTGTTCCTTCGGGGAACACCCGAGGTTGCTTGCCTCGTGATCGATGCGCGTGTTCCAAACGTTTTTGCGCGTCGTGTCGTGCTTCCCTCATCTGTTCCATACGTTCTTTCGCCGCGGGGACTTGGTCACTGATTTCCTCGATATGTACTTGGGGGTTGAAGCCCATGAGGAGTTCGTGTGGTGTGGCGTTTGTTACGTCGTGTCTCCACGAATTGTGGGCGAATTCGGCAATGGGAAGTAGCTGGGCCCAGATCGTTGGTTGGGTGGTCGTCCATGGTCGAAGATATTGTTCTAGCCATGCATTCATGCGCTCTGTCTGTCCGTCGGTTCTGGGGTGAAAAGCCGTGGACAGGTTTTGCTGGATCCCTAATCCCTTTGCCATCGCTCGGGAAAATCCTGACGTGAAGCGTGGATCGCGGTCGGAGATAATTCTCTTTGGCATTCCAAACCAGGGAACGATGTTCTGTAGATACAGCTGGGCGACACCTGGTCCGTCGACTTCTTTGGTACAGGGAAGGAACCTAGCTGCCTTAGAGCACCCTTGATCGACTATGGTGAGTATGGCGTCGTACCCCTCGACCGGTGGTAGGTCGGTTATCAGGTCCATCGAGACAAGTTGGAAGGGGCCCGCGGTGACGTCGGTGTCAAACCTCTGGAGCGGTGCTTTGGGTATTGGGCGGCTCTTCGTTTCTTGGCAGATAGCGCATCCTTTTACGTATTGCTCGGTGAACTCTCTCAGTCTAGGACCCTCGTATCGCCGCCGTACTAGGTCCCAAGTATTGGCTATCCCTGGATGACCCCCTGTTGGTGTATCATGTATGCGCTGTAGTAAGGTTTGTCTCTGCGCTAGATCGTCTGGCACATAGGTCTTCGACAGGAGGGAGCGGAGGGGAGTGGTCGGTTGGGAGGAAAAAAGGGAAGGGGGAAGAAGGATGCGGGGTTCCTCGTTCTCGATCACCCCCTTGTTAAGGTCTGAGCGACGAGAGAGAATGTCGGGGAGAGTGTTGGTGTGGCCAGGGATGTGGGAGATCTTGAAGTCGAAGTCCTGTAAGAAGGTAAACCAGCGGGCTTGGCGGCTGGTGACCTTCTGGGGGACCTTGAAATATTCGAGGTTCTTGTGGTCTGTGCGGACGTCGATGGGGTGGCGGGCTCCGAGGAAGAGCGCACGCCCTTGTTTGAAGCCAAAGACGATGGCCAGAAGTTCGAGGTCGTGAATGTCGTAACGGTGTTCCGCTTCCACTAGGCTGCGGGAGTAGAAGGCGATTGGGTGTAGACCGTCGTCAAATTCTTGGCCGATAACTGCAGCGATCGCGTAACCGGAGGCATCAGTTTCTAGGATGAATGGGTTGTTCCAGTTGGGTGTTCGTAGGACTGGGTAGGTTGTACAGGCATCCTTCAGGGCGTCAAAGGCATCTTGCTGGGGTTGACCCCAGTGCCATTGGTGCCCTTTTCTCGTTAGGTCGTTCAATGGTCGTGCGAGGTCGGAGTACTTTGAAATGAAGGCCCGATAAAAGTTACAGAACCCAAGGAAGCCTCGCAGTTCTTTGAGGGTAGTTGGTTCTGCCCAGTTGCGGACACCTTCTACTTTGATGGGGTCCATTTTGACTCGTCCTCCGCCGATGATCATACCAAGATATTCGATCTCTCGCTGACTGAAGGAACATTTCTCTGGTTTTAGGTAGAGATCGTGCTCTTGCAGCTTTCGTAGTACTTTCGTCACTTTGGCTTTGTGCTTTTCGGCGTCGTTTTCCGTGGCTACGACCATATCGTCCATGTATATTTTAAGCCATCCTTGGGCGATCTCTTCTTGGAAGATATCGTCCATCATCGTTTGGAAGGTTGCTGGTGAGTTTGTGAGCCCGAAGAACATTACGGTCGGTTCAAAGAGTCCCTCGCTTGTTTTAAACGCGGCCTTCCACTCGTCTCCTTCCCTAATACGAATGTTGTTATAGCCCCATCGGACGTCGAATTTTGTAAATAATTCTTTGCCTGATAGTTCTTGGACTAAGTCGGTGATCAGTGGGAGGGGGTATTTGTTAGGGATGGTCCATTTGTTGAGTGGTCGGTAGTCTTGGACTGGTCTGTATTTTCCGTCCTTTTTCTTGACAAAGAAGAATCCTGCTGCGTATGGTGACTTCGATCTGCGGATCCTTTTTAGTCGTCGATTCGATGCGAGGAATTCTTTTTGTGCTTCGAGCTCTTTAGGGGAGAGGGGGTAGATGCGGCAGTTGAGGGATGAGGGGGCGTCGGGTTTCAGTTCGATGGCGTGGTCCCACCGTCGCTTTCCTGGGAATCGTTCAGATGCCTCTTCCTCAAAGACCTTCCCATAAGGGTGGTATACTTCGGGGACTAGTTCGGTCCAGTGTCGCTTTGTCTTATCGATCGCTTGTGCAGCCAGTTGTTGGGCTACCGTGGTAGTTCGTTTTAGGGGGAGGTAGAAGAGTTGTTCTTCTTGGGCCACTTTTATTTTCGTGGGGAGTCGTAGTATGTCTTGGTACATCCATACCGGTCCGTCGATGCGTCCTTTTTCCCAGTCAATAGTTGGCTGTGCACTCTCGCCGAAGGGGTACCCTAGGATGAAGTTGTCTTCCCCTATGTCGGCGACGAGGAAGACATGCTGTTGGGTCCGACCCTGGTGTGTGAGTGCAATCACGGCTCCTTCCGTCACCGTGCCGGAGGCGTTAACGGTCCCGTCCACATTGGTTACTTTTCTTGGTCGTGCCAATTTTCGTGGTGTTATGTTGTATGCCTCTAAGGTTCTTGGGTGTATAAAGTTTTCGGTCGCGCCAGTATCGAAAAGCGCGGTTGTCGTAGCTCGTTCGTCTCCAACGTAACAAATCAAATCCACTCGTATTGATCGATTCTTGGAGACATATACAGTGTTAGAACTACACGCCCGAATGAGAGCCACAGCACTCAGGCGTTCTGAAAACCCATATCCTCATTTTGTGCCCTCATACACTTGATGAATTCTTCTCTGTCTTCGTCCGACAGAGCTAGGAGTGTAGAGGCTAGTCCTTGCACGCTTGAAGGCGGCGTGGGAACCTTCTGCAATGTTTCGGGCGCGTCCGGGATAGCATGGGAATCGGCTGCTTTAATGCGCGGCTTTCGATCAGGGCAGTTTCGCGCCACGTGACCTTGTCGGGAGCATTCGTAACATCTCCCTTCTTTGCGATGTTTTTCTTTCTCCGCTTCGGTGACTGCCTTTCGGGCGGCCCCGGCGCTTGTGTCCATCGCGTTGGGGTCACGCGGCGGGAGTCGTGGTCGCGCCGCGTTTCCGGCGTTGCCCGACTGATTCGGGCGGCGCCAGAAAAAGCCTTGGGGGTTTCGTGGGGTCAGATTTGGATGTGCTGCGTTTCTTCCCTTTTTGATGGCTTGTTTTTGCAGATAGTTCTTGTTCTGTGTCTGTGCCGCATGACTCCACTGTTCGAAGGACTCGGGGCTTTCACGATCGATACAGGCGTCGGCGAGTTGGGCTGGTAGCCCCTGGGCGAATAAGGTCATTGCCATGGGGTCGTCGACGTCGATACCAGCGCGGTGGGCAAGCAACTGGAATTTCGCGATATACTCGTCGACGGCCCCGTCAATCATCCGGAGTTTCCTCAGATCCTCGAGGGCTTGTTCGTGGGCTGCGTAATCGGTGAACGATCGACGGAAGTCGCCTTCGATGACGTCCCAGGGCGTCGTTCCGATGAGGAGTTGTTCTTGCCCTCTTTCGATCCTATCTAGTAGTTCATAGTTCCTCTCGGTCCATCCTTCCACCTTTGGTCCCTCGATAAGGCTTAGGAAGAAGGCCGCGCGTTTGAACGGATCGCGCGCTATGGTAGCGTCTCGGTTCATTAACATGAACCGCTTAAACTGGGTGAGGAACTTCGTGGTTCGGCGACGGTCTCCGTCGTATCGGTCGGGGGGAATTCCTTCAAGCCTGACGTTCTTCGGCTTGGCTTCGCCCTCGTCGGGGTCTAGGTCACCGAGCCCAAACGGGTCGTCTCCGGTTCCCCGTGGGCGTCGAGGTCCTTGTCCGGTCGTTCCTCGTTCGGTCTTCGAGGATCGCGCTTGCATCGCGTCGTCTCCTTCGGGTGCGGTAGTGATTCCAATATTTTCGGCACGGCTCCCAGCTCGGGAGGGGACGCGCGATGGTGCTCGCGACGGGAGGGGCACCCCAGAGGCTTTCAGCCTTCCGAGGTCCACCCCTTTCATCGGGGAGTGTTTGCAAAAGAACGAGTCTCGTAAGACTCGGTATGCTTCCCACGTATTCTCGCGACGTCGGATTTCGAACCACACTCCGAACACGTTCGATATGGCTAGCTTGGCGTTATTGTAGTAGCAGAAGTAGCCAATCCAAGGAGACTGGTCGTTGTCTGGGGTGAGGTGAAAAATGAATATTTCGTCTTGCTGTGAATCACGTCGGAATTGCAGCGGTACGTTGTTCTCTTGTTCGGGTGTGATCTCGAATGGGAGAGTAAGCGCGGCTAGTTCGACCTCGGTTGGTTTTGCGTCGCCGAGGCGGATAACCCGCCAGTCGCGGCTAACCGTTGTCATCGTGGCGTTCGGCTAGGAAATCGGATGTTGTTTCTGTAAGCTTGTTCTAATGTCGCGCCTCAGGTGTCTGCGCGTCGGGTTCGGGGATCGTTCGGGTCGTAGTCTGGCTTATAAGGCAAGCTCTGGTGCACTTGAGATAAGATATCCCTTTGTCTTACAGGGGATAAGGCTGTCTGGCTGGTTACGACTGGAAACCTGATAGATTCACAGAAGAACAAGCTTAAGGCTTGTTCGTTGGCATACGCGGGCTTTATATACACAGGCTATAGAAGCTACCAGTACTCGCTGGATCGTGATAGACAAACGCGGAACATGACGGAATGTAATAGAACGTATGGGAACGAGACGGAACATACGAGAAAGAGACGGAATGATCTTGGTCACGGGGTTACGCCCGTACCATGTTGGGTCACGTCACGGTTAGCGTGACATAATGTGGGCTCGAGGGAAGGATCATAAAGAGAAGGTGGAAGGGGATGGCAAGGGAGACATGCGCTGCA
>QLPC01001391.1:0-26108 GCA_003314055.1 Lactifluus hygrophoroides | reverse complement strand
CGTCGAGCGCGGTACTGAGCATCGTTGGGCGATGTAACGAGATGATGGATATTAGTGATATATTCCTCCCGTGAAGGTTTAGGGAGGTCCTTGATATCTACATCCGGATGGCTGCATCCAATAACATCGTAGTTATTAGGTTTTAAGAGGGCAGGGAAGTAGTGCTTCCCCTGCGGTTCACGACGCCCAGATAAGCCACAGTACAAGCGACACCCATGCTTGCCATGGTAGCCCACAAGCCCCGTTACATGCATCATCCCAGGTCCATCGGCCGTAAGCAGGGCAAGAAATACCCTGGAAGTAAATTCCTGTCCCTTAGCCGCGTCCCAGATCCTAAGGCCTTCTTTCTGGAGAGCAGCAAGATGTTGGAGGCCAGGAAATAGGAACGAGTCGATGTTCTTGGGGTTGTTGGGCCCAGGTATAAAACCTCCTATGAAAACATGCTTTTTTTTGTACTGCCTATCGGGAGGAACATTGAAAAGTACCCAGATATATATCCAACACGCAGAGAGCTTCTTAGCATAGAGTTGAGCGCCATCTATCGAGAACATGAGGACTATGTCGTCTTCACCAACACGTCCATCCCGGAAGGCCTCTATGAGGTCCGATCCATGTAAAACATCGCTGTATTCATCCAAGATTCCATTCCCTTCGACCTCTGATAGGACGCGTGACTGCTCATCGCGCAAGTAGTGCGCAAGCATAGCACTCTGTGGATCACGGTACAATACCTGCAGCTGTGGTCCAATTGGAATTGTGTGGAATTCTTGACAGGGTACTAGCTCCTTCCCATTACTAGATTCAAGTTTAAATTGGTCATAACGAGGCTCAGAGCACATGGGACAAGCGTCGAGATCCTCAAATGGGCCGGTGAATGCAACACACGATTTGATACACATGTGGTGGACAACCGACTCTACCCCAGTAAGCTCAGAGACTAGACGCTTCATCTTGTAGTAAGATGGGAGATCTGTGTCTGGCCAGCAGCGTAATATGGCCGCACGATTTCTCTCGTAGTCTCCCTCTGAGGCGTTCGCTAGATACAAATCGATCACCAGTCATGCATCCTCATTAATATCCAGGCATGGATCTTCGTGAACCAGATTACGCAGACGCTCCAGTGCCTCCAGAGACATTCCAAGACTGGGGTCATCCAAAGTAGAGCCCTGGATGCCTTCTATGAACTCCCTTGTGACCCTAAGATCGTCCAGATGAATAACGTCCTGAAGCCAAAGATCCTGTACATCCCCAGTGGGAATCTCGGGGAAGCGAGGAAGAGGGGCGCTAGGATCAGAAAGAGGATGACCAGAGGTGTCAGAGGGAATTGACTGCAGGTCACCCAAGTCATCTAGGTCATGAGAAGTGCCAGAGTCGCCTCCCAGGGGCTCACAGATATCCGAGTCAGCATGTTGATCCTCTGGCTGATTAGATGGCGGAGTGTTGTCATGAGGAGGGAAATATCTGCTACCATTCCCAGCAGAAAGGACAGATGCAGCACCCTAGAGGCGGCTGTCAGGGTCGTCAAATATATTGCTCTGACAAGGCACATACCTCAGTGTCACCATAATCGTTGCGCCCCGTTGTTTGGTGCATTTGCGTAGATCCAGCATCGTGTATAGGATCAATGTGCCCAGTCGAGGGACCAGGGTGGGAAGTCTGAGAAGCATTTGATGCAGGGGTACGTTGGAGGGCAGCACGTGCAAGGAAATCCCTAAATTCTGGGGAATAGTGTGAACGGGTGTTACGATACGTACTTGGACTTATTTTTCCTTCTTCTGACTGTGCACCTTCCCTCCCATTGACCCCATGACTATTACACTTGCCGCACAGCCTTCTACATCATTGTGACGTCGTTACTCCGTTTCTTACTCATCTCACTCCACTTCTTACTAAGAGGCCCCACTATGACCTCATACTGCATCTTTACGCCCCGATGACATCACTGTACCATTAGCTATATAAACCTGTAGGATACTGCCTTGTACTGCAGATTAGTCCTTCTCAATAAACAGGACTTGACATCGAACCCCTACACTGGGTGCCTGCATTCCAGTCCCTCCTCTCTACTTGTGAAACACCCGAACTCCTGCTCTTAAACCTGAGCATCGAACGATAAGTTGCCTCTGCCAACCCAAGACGTACAAGTCGTACAGAAGGGAACGTCCTACCCTAACAACGGGGATCGCGATATTTCTCATGACAGTAAAATGTCTTTCTTCCGATGAGTTTATTTTGGCCTTTGCAATATCTTTCGCAGTTACAATAGTAAACCCCCTTGTTTTTAGGCATATTTTCAAGTAAGTGGGCGTGGTATGAGACTCTAGTGCTAGGTGCTAAGTAGCGGGGAGAGGAGGGACGTGATGACTACGAGGAAGGAATGTAACTGTACCAGATCGCCTGGAGAGACTATCACCGAGCCACAGTGGACTGTGCGGAGGCCTACAGCCACGTCACACCTGGGGCAGAGTATATGCGCACTGTGTGTGCGCAGCGCATACAGTTCATTGCTTTCGATCGGGATCGGGATCTAATTATTTTCGCTTAGAAAAATTCAAATCAAATCAATTGAATATTAGATTCGTTTTATATTAATTTATTTGATTAGATATTATTTTATCCGCTTAGATTACATTTGATATTCTTAGACGCTTTTTTCGCTGGGGATCATCGATCATCCAGAGCTCGTGCGCTCGTGCTTCGGCCAGTATTTGTAACAGACTCACGTGACTTAGTCGTGCCAAGTTGCCGTGTCTTATACTGTATCTGATGATTCCGCGCCACTCCGAGTCCCCGCGCCACTAAGCCAGCCTCTTTCATCCGTCTGATCTTTCTGTTTCGGCGTCTCGCAGTCAGTGTTACTATTAACTCAACGACAATAACACATTCATCATCTGCCGGATTCCGGAGTTGTCCGTCATCAGACCAATTCAGAGACTATGGGATCATCAATCAAACACCAACCAGCCTTCCGAACAAGATTTGATCATGTGTTACCAGTAATGCGCAATTCGGGCCCCGTGAAGAAGCGCCAACTTGATGCTTCTCGTATGAAAAGTTCGATCCTCGAGATTCGTCTCCGAATCAGAAATCGGATGATGGAACAGCTTGATGGTTACAAAAACGGGGAAGCGCTAACTTGAACGGGATCCTAGAAGCTACTATTAGGACAGCTGTTGTGACTTCCCGAGTCCCGTGCTGATCAATCCCACTAGAGCCATATCCCGCGATCTATTACGACTAGACTGATGTCTATTATGCATGTGGAGATCAACTAAGGGGGAAAGAAGTCCAACGAAGTCCGAGAAGCGCTACCCAAATAATTTGGGGGTCGTCTATAATAACCATTTGAGCGGGGTTCGAAGCCGCGTTGGTGGATGATGACAGTTAGTGGGAACAAATTGAAAAAATAATTGAGATGCACGGAGGCAGAAAAAACCGGTCGCACACAATTGGCACAGACAGAAAAACAAATGGATGGTGTGCTGTTAGTAGAGACTCGGGGCGAATTAATAGTTGGACCAACGAAGGGAGATTTCTAATATTTCCAGCATGTTATCTTCACTCGATTTGCAATCTCGTAACCAACGGTATCGCTTCTGTTTTTTGTTGAAGAGGTGCGCTCAAATGAAACGGGCATAGGTGATCCGTTGCCTGTGGGGACAAAGGGCTGGGACCTGAGGCCTGAGGGGGAAGCAAGGTGCCAGGGAAGAGGACTGACAGGTCAGTGCTCCTAAGATGCCATAAGCACGTCGGGGCGTATCCAAGGTTCGTCCTTCCATTAGCGCACTGACGCGCATCGCTCACGAGCAGCCCCGCGACCAAATTCCGCACGAGTGCACGAGTGCATGCCCACGGAGCCCCCAGATTCACCTTCCATAGTACCTCCTTAGCCATCGTTCTGGCCATCGGAGCCCTGGGGGGAAGACGGGTCGGGTCAGAACCACTAGCCGCACATGACGTGCAGTACCCACCGCCGGCACGCTCCACCTCACCACCTGCAGGGGTCGTGAGTGCGTAGCGGAGTACACCAAGTGCCCACACATCAGTATTGTGTACATTGTATGTACCAGGTAGCCGTACGACGCGTGATTGGGAAGTAGCACAGGCGCTATGCGTATCTGGCGGAGGGTGACCGTGACAGTGCATGAGAAAGTGCAAGGAGTGATCTAGTGATCGCTCCTCTGTTCAGTTGTGTCAACTTGAACTTGAATATAGATATCTCGAGTCGTGTATGAAGGGGAGAGGCCTATTCCCTGCCTGCCACGGTCGTGCTTATGAATGTCGCTAAAGCATGCAGACACCGAAAAATGGTTTATACGTTTACGTCGTGATTGCATGTCCCTGTAAGTTGTACGACGTGACGGGGGAGGCGGGGGTGCAATTATTTTCTCATTGACGGGTCGCCAGCTTGTTACTACCAATGGGGGGAGGGGGACAGTTGAACATGCCGCGCCTCGACCCACAAATCTTCCACACACATCTTTAATCAACGGCCAGGGGGTGCTCCGAGTCGGATTGGAATGGCAATTTTCTACGCCTCGTGGCGACTCGGAGCAGGCAGTGCTGCATCTGCTTGCACCAGAAAGAGATACACTGTGGGACAATATGTACTCTTGGGTTACTAAACTGCATGGTGCCTCGACACAGCCACCATGGAATAACTAGCAATGACGGGCGACGGGCTACGCCCTCTGTCAAGGAGGATGTGCGTTCGCCCGTGAATTTTTCCCTTTCAAGCGTGGACGTTCGGCAGGGGAATCATTGCAATCTCATCGGTGGTGTCTAACTGCAGATGGTGACACCTGCCGACACTCTTAGGCTGTCGACGTGTCAAACGCAGTGAGGCTATGGTGGCCCTGTGACAGGCCTCCATAGCCTCACGCGCCTGCCCGATATTAAGCCCTGAGCGCTTCCTTTTCGGGTAATCCTGTACAAGATGCCAGCGACCAAATTCAAAGGAGACGCAATGAGTACACAGCTTAGGTTCATGTATCTCCCGTCGATGTCCCCTCAAACCTCGAGGCTGTGCGAGTTCTTTATAACATTTGTCGCATGGGCAGTTCATTTGGAAGTTTCTATGCGCCTGCTGATCGACCTGACGATGTGGGACCCACCCCAGAGATACGGACACTGTGGCAGGTTTCCTGTCTATCTGTGGGAACTGCTCGGCAGTGTCATGATATCATTTTACCTCCATGCTGAAGCCTATGTGAATTGCACGGGAGTCATGGAGGGCAGATGTGGCTGACAACTGAATTGTGATTGGGACGGAACAATTGCATTGATGCCCTTTGTCCAAACCAGTACTCGTCGACACACCACTTCCCACCCCCTGCGTCAATTAGTCGGTGAGGCCTGCGAGGATTTATTGGCGGTGATTGACCGCAATCCGCAACCTCCGGGTCTTGGAAAGGGTGAAGTTCATCGGCACGTGTGAGGCAGGAACGGACTGTATACGCAGGATCAGAGTAGTCCAAAACCGTTTAGAGAGGCATTATACCAAGTTGAGCATAATAATTTTGTACGATGAGTCCGAAGGATGTCGGGTGGCAGAGAACCATGCGTCGTAGAGCGTGGGGCGCCCGCCGCCGTACCGGGTTCTGAGGTTCTTTTGATCATGAGGCTGCGTATCTGTTCCATTGACCAGGATCCAAAGACTTATAATATAGCTCGAACCCAAACCAACAGAGCACAAAAGTATTCCGCGGTACCGTGGAACGCCCAAGAGGAGCTAAGACAACCTTGCTGTGTAAGAGGGAGGCCAGTGATCAAATTGCCATGCATCACGGGATGAAAAACCACCCTAGGTGGCTTATGCAGAGCGCAGAGACGACAAGCCATGGCCGTAAAACTACTGTGCATATGACGATTAGCCTGACCTTGCAGTTTACAAAGACTAGGCTCCCCGTTACGATTAGTAGGATATCCAGTGAGTTGGTGTTAACAGTAGTACCCTAAGCGCACCCTAGGACACCTTTCCGCTGCGTGTTATTATGGTTTTTGGTGCCATTATTGAGGTCAACAGCGCCAGACTGCGAGGATGCTCAGTAAGCATGACGCAGACATGTACCAATCGGACTCATCGGAGGCCGTTGTACACATGATACACACCTCACCAACTACAAGAATCATATCCGAGTTCTTGTTCCTGGCCAACGGAAACACGTTTTTACCCCTCACCAGTGACGTAATCCGACTCGGCCGATTCAATTATGATAATGATCTGTTTACTCGGGTACTTCGTGATCACGATAGTCCAAACACCCTCGCGATGATACCCATGATAAGGCGGAATTATTCGTTTCCGATCAAAATTTTGCAAATATTCCTACGCCGTGAGATGATCCTGCTTTGCGGTCGTGGACTGGATTGAAGGCGTCAAGGAACGCTCCTCAGATGGGTGGCACTAGTGAATTAAAGTTCGGGACATTCCGAGCGAGTCGCGAGTCGGACAAATATTTGCGCCACTAACTGGTTATGGGACAAGACCTAGTGGTTTTCTCATCCAGCATTGACAACGTTGACCGGTTGACCCTCAAATCATCGTGCCCAGCCTCGTACGAGTGCCACTTTGACCTGAGACTCCCCGTGTGGCGGTCTCTGCTATTTTCCTGGGCCACGCTGTTGCATATACCCTCTGTCCGAGTCAGAAAATGGAGGGTGTAGTACCTCCCACCTCCTCGCCTCCAGTCAAATCAGTAAGCCCTCGCTGTCCGTGATCACGTCCGTACCTGAAGACAGCTTCACTCGTGTCCACACCGGCGGCCGTTCACCATCAGCTCCCCAGTTCCTGAGATTGGGCCCGCTTTCGTCAATATCAAAGTTGGGAGGTGATCATAATCGCCAGTGACGCCAGGTAGTACCCCAGCAGGTTTTCATCCCGCTGATGACAGTGTCGGGGCACTATCCACAGGAAGTCTCATGGGACCTCGTTTCTTATCCGCATGATCCATAAATTACTTTCGTACTACCCGATACGATGCGCACTGCGCTAGGCACTAAATTTATACAAGGAATGAATTTGACGAATTGTAATACCAAGCCTCTGACCTTTAAGCAACTTAATGATCCTGCCCGAAAGACTAAAGTATATTTAGGTCGCAACTAGCCAGTAGTATGCAAAAGTTGAAAGGGCAAATACCGATATCAGTCTCAGAGTGAAAGGAGATAGTCAATCCATCGGCAGAAGTCGAGAAACTATACAGAAAGGGAATGACACTTCAGTCTCCTCGGTGACCCTCAGCTGCACTTGAAGATGAAGCCCTTCGGTGTGTCAAACGGTTTGAGGCGAAGGTGGCCCTGCGACTTTTCTTGATCTCTTCGATTAGTGCAGCAACAACATCGACTGGGAGTTTGGCGTGCTTCTTTTCGAGGTGCTTCTTCAGGTCACATGGGCGATGGTATTCGAAATTATCGCAGTAACCGCACTGTGAACGGTTATTTTTGTGTTTCTCCCGTTGATGTCGATATACAGCTCGCTTCTGCACATATCGGTTCTCGCAGTCTCCGCATTCGAACAGACCTTTTGAAGCTTTACGTGTGCCAGCTGGTCGACGAGATGGCCCGGAGTGCCGACCAGAGGACGCCGTGGTTGGTTCCTTGCTCACTTTCCGTGATTGTGGGAGTCGGTCACGTGATGCTTCTTGATCATGCACAGGCGGCTCCGAAGTGGCGGGGAATTCCTGGGGGGCCAATTCTACCCAAGAGCCAGCGGTCAATTGATCAACCGGTGTCTGGGGTAACCAATTTTGTACCGCCGCATCGTGTGAGTTAAGATCGTATTTGGAACTGTATGGCTGCGTTCTGCGCGAGGCAGGGCATGGCCCGCATGTGATAAAGGGGTCGGATTGATGGTCTTGATCCAAGGTCGGATTGAATGATACTTCGGCCTCATGGAAATTAGTAGTCGCATTCGCATGGGCGTGCTCGATGTATATTGGTTCCCCATTTGCAATAACTGGAACCGACTCGAAGCCTTCCGGTGTTCCCGTGGAATCCGATGTGGGAAGGGCCTGAGCATATTAGATCAACGACCAACGCTCGGCCATATTAAGAGAATCACATACCGAGTTGAATTGAGGAAACGGAGACGTTGACCCACACAAGGAGTCCAAAGAACATCCGGGAGGGGAATCTTCACTGTAAAACACGATGTCTCTAGAGCGTGTTACCCCAGACTCTTCATAAATGCCCTGGACGAGAGAAGCCTGTGTGGATACCAGTGGTATAAATTCTCGTTAGTTGGTCTAAGAACGTGAGCCACGAATAATTGGTAGACCTGCCTCTTCGTCGTCTCGAGTTGGAAGAGGACATTCAGGGAAGCGGGGCGACCAACAGTTCAGTATGGAGTGATCGAAGAAGTGATGCGGGCCTTGAAAAGGAGCCGTCACGATGATTGCGTGAGAGACCGGGGCAGTGCTAGCGCCAATGGACTGCTGAGAACCCAACATGGAAAAGAGGTACGTGAAACGTTCTCAAGTTGTGTAGTCAATTATCGATGTGAGGCGGCGGCCTATGCGACGCTGTTCACGGACTCGAGAAGTGTGGAGTGACGTTCTTATATAGCGACAAGAATGCACGGCGGCTAAAAATTTCCCCCATGGAAAAGTCGCAACGTGTCGCACTGGCACTATTGGTGTCGCATTGGCACTACAGTATGGATGTCGTGAGCAAGAACCACAGTAATTTCCTGGAATAAGTCCCGGTTACTAATCTCAATTAGGGAGTGCCATCTGAGCCGAGTCTCTTTGGGTAATCCCCGTTTGAGGGGGGAAAGGCAATACGGTACTAGTACATGCCTGATGGGGTCGACCGAACCATAAGTTGAGCTGTCCGCAAAATTACTGGCTGGACACTGACCCATGGCTTCTGTGGCGTATGCTCCCGAACGATCCCGGCGTAATTAATGTGGATACCAGCATGCACATGCACCGTACGTTAGGGCGCCCTTCTTTCAGTGTAACCCGTGGTTCGTATTTGCGAGCATCAACCTATCTGTACCACCTGAGCGGCTCAGGTTCGTCTATATGTACGTTGTCCGGCTAAAAAAGGTTAGTAATTTCTCAAATTATGAGGGCCGATTTTTTTTTTTTTTGGAGCCTCTTAGGGGAGGAAAGTTGCAGGTTCTCCAAATATTACAAAAGACAAAAGAGGATATGCGCATTTTAGATAATCTTATGTCATCACCACGCTCGGACTGGCTCAGCCTGAGCGCTCATAGCAGTAGTCATGGTAGTAATTCCATATTTCGCAAGCAAGACAGTTCAACTGATTCGCTCAGACGAACCGATCTGGCTTGTATCTCGTATCCCTAGCCCGGGCGCGCTCCAGCAGCTGATCGAAGATTTTCTGTCTAACCGTGGACTCGGACTCGGCGGCGGGAGGCACGCATTGCACGAAGCACGAAACATTTCCGGAAAAACATACGTAATCCTGATAGTTTCACACGCTAGATCGCACTAAACCTGATTGTGCTATTATCCTCCTACAAATTCAGGCTTGTTAACGTGTTAACGTGTTAACATGTTAATACCTGTAACTCGCCTGCAACTCGCCCTATCATTGCCTCGTCGCCTCGCTGCCCTCCTCATCCGTTCTGGACCGTTTATCTCCCTTTTTGAGTCCCTTAGACGCCTTAGACCTTTTGACGGTGTTTTGAGCATTCTGATTGGCTCTCTCATGTTCCTTTTTGACGTTGCCTCGCTGTGTTTGTGTTCGCAGGCTGTGCATCCCCCCCCCCTTTTTTTTTGTGCTTTTGGCCAACCTTGACTGTCCTGGACCAGTTCTCACCTCATTTGAGTCTGTTTGACTGGTCGTCATATGCTTCCTTGCTTCCCAGTTTCCTCAACCTGCAAACTTCGAGCCTTTTCTTCACTTCTAGTGCCACTTTCTCACTTGGGGTGTCGTCATACGGCCCCTTTTTCACATCCCCTTTCTCACCCAATCCGCGTCCCCTTGCGTGATGGCCGCGTTCAACAGGGGGTGCTGGTCCTACGCCTGCTTGCTTCCGGCTGAAGCCCGAAAGGCATCCCCGAGCGTCCTCCCTTGCGCACGTCGTTACTGTTGTTCCTCTGTCAGCGCCCTTGAACTGACCTCTCTTCCGTCCTGCCACTCTACAGGTCATGAGATGCATGAGAGGGTGCTCCAGCTGAACAAATATCAACATTGCAGTGAGTTTTTTCTCCCCTCCTGGGCAATTCCAAAGATTTACTCCTTCTGCATTTCTGTGCCCAAAGGTGAATTCATCCCCAGGACGATAGTGAGCCCCTTTAGGAACACCGCCCTCCGCACCGCCGTCGACTCGCTCCCACACCTCCACGGCCATATGGCTTGCTTCTGCACCAAGATGCGGGAGCCGAGGCAATCTCCACCGTTCACGCCGAAGATCGCACCCCCTCTCCAGCGGCACTAACGTTGGCGTGCGTACCAGGGCAACTGTGTGAGCGATCTTCACTTTGTGGCTGCCTTCCCTCACTTTTTTTTCAATTTTTGTTGCGCAGGCTGTGCAGGGTGCATCGACCTCCCTTATGGCGCAGCGTCCCGTGCTGCAGATCCGTTATCAATTGCAGGAAACTAACATCTCCTGCCGTTTTATCTTGCCCTCTCGTTGGCTATTTGACAGCGCTTTGAGCCTTGCCGCGTTGTGCAGCTATGTGTGTTTGTGACTTTGTGTTCGCCAGTGTATGTTTGTTCCCCCGCAGCCCCCTTTTCATGCTTTTTGCCATCCTTGTCGTTCTGGACCAATTCTGGCCGTTTCCGAGTCTCTTGGACTTGTGGTTATCTGCTTCCTTGAGTTCGAGCATTTGTGGGGTCCTTGCTTGCATTGATCTCTCTGCCATACAATATTGGCCTCAATCTTGCTTTGAAGACAAGATGGAATCCCGAACTGCGGCAGAAAAATTTTCAACATTGCAGGTGCGTGTTTCTTATGCCTCTTTATGAATCTTTTCTTCTTCACTCCTTTCATCTTCAAGGTTGTCCTCGTGTTTGCGATGACCACAATGTCGGTGAGGAAGATCATCGATCATCGATCATCCACCGAGCTAGCCCTTGCACCTCCACAGCCACAGTGACTTGCTCCGGCGTTGAGAAATTACAGGCCACAGCGTTTTGACTGTCTACATCGAACTCGCTCGCATTCGCATGCTGTCCCCTCTACAGAGCGAAGCAGTAACGTACATGTGCGTAGGAGGGCGGCTGTGGTATATTATCTTCGCGGTTTCGATACATGATCTGGATGTCACTCTCGCATCGCACTGATTGCAAATTTGCAATGAATACTTGGACTCTGAATTAATGAGAAATGCTCAACCGATGCTTCAATGATTTTATCATTACCGCACTCTTTCACCATGCATTTGAAATCGCTTGGATCTTTCCCCCCAGTGCTCGCCTTGCGAGCAGCTTCCTCGTACTTCCTAGCCAAGGAGCAAGGCGGGATGTAGTTCAAGCACGTTCGCACTGGTCGATGGAACCATGTGAACATATATAAGGTTAACTGAATTGACGTTGGAAACACAAAGGACTCAAGAGTAAACGGTTTGAGAAATTTTCCGTCAATTATTGTAATGAACGACTGTCTCCTTTGTATGTAAAGCACGAAATCCTGTATTCGAAAAAAATTTCCACCTCGATCTTCCTACTCGGTCCTGTGCGTCACAGGTAACCGCTAGTAGCTACATAACTTGGGTTCATGTATGTTCCGGAGTCCTTCCAGCCGTGAGCTGGGTGGTGATGCAGGGCCCCGAGACACGGGTGATGGAATATTGTTGTCCGATTACAAAGCTATGACGCTTACGCGATTTAATCCTTAGGCGCCTCAAGCCTCAGGAGCTTCAGGGAGCCAGGCTCCAGCCGCTGTCAAATATCAATATCGTTTCGCGCTACCGCATACACTGATTACACTCTCGACCACTTTACTAATACCTATTACCTAGGTGCTGCCAAAGCGAGCATGTTCAAGCCACCGTGTTCTAGCGGGCTCAGAGCTCACTGCTCACTGCTCATTTTGTAACTCATCGAACCCATCTCTTCAAGCTTCAAGCTTCAAGCCCTCATTAAGGCCTCATTAGGCCGCATTAACCTCATTTCCTCGCTGTTTTCTCGAGTTCGCCTCGTTTCTACATACACTTGGTCTCGCCTATACCCTCATGACTTCCCAATCTTCTCCCTCCGAGTCCCTCGTCTGTCACTTCGGCTCTTTCCCCCCCTTTCCCTCCTTTCATTCGCCATTCCCCCGTCTCAATTCCCTTTCTCTCATTTCATTTCATTTCATTTCCCCTTCTCTCATTTCATCTCCCTTTCTCTCGTTTCATTTCCCTTTCTCCCAATTCATTTCCCTTTCCCCTCTCTCTTTCTCGCGATGGATGTGTTTCACTCTCTCGAACTCACTCAGGCAGGATCCCCATCTTACAGTACTTCTGATACAGTCTATCCCGGAGCACTCAAAAGCTGAAAAAATTCCGTAAGCTAGGGTTCAACGTTCAGCGCTTCAGAGCTTCAGATCTTCAGATCTTCAGCGCTTCAGCGCTTCAGCGATCGAGTCGATAAGGCGTGGAAACGTGGGCCCCCAGTCGCTTGTGCAATGCGCAGAGACGAGAAGTTATAGTCGTGAGCTACGAAGGATTTCCTTTACCTTGAAGAACCGCATTCTCAAGAAATCTTCAATCATCATGCATCATGACTTCATGAGTGGCATATCC
The DNA here is from genome assembly GCA_003314055.1 of Lactifluus hygrophoroides. NCBI lineage: Eukaryota > Fungi > Basidiomycota > Agaricomycetes > Russulales > Russulaceae > Lactifluus > Lactifluus hygrophoroides. The sequence goes on along the minus strand of QLPC01001391.1, from coordinate 13,407 downwards.
AGTCAATTGATTGGGTTAGTGCGTTGCGCTCAAGACACGTTGTACGCCGTTTGTAGCCGCTTTGTTCTGTTTTGGACCTATCTAGACTAGATCAGTCAGGTCTCGTTGGAAACCCTCGATGCCCCTTCATAAACCATACCCGAGCGTTCTTACCTGCAGTTGGCCAAAGGCTCTTATCCCCCCACCTGCTTAAGCTCCAGCTGACTCTGCAATTGAATATTAAATATTGAATATCGAATGCCCGTGATGAGGGACAGCGCAGGTCACCGTCCTGTGGCTTCTCCCGAGCAGGGCAAAAAGTGGTCAGCTAGATTGGGCTCCTTTATTAGCGCCCACTCCCAGTAACCTGAGCGCCTCCGTCTGCCTCGGCAGGATCATGAGGTGCCATGACAGTGCCACTTTCTGTGTCGGCACGAGGCAGAAGAAGCCTCAAGGTGGTGAATTGGTTTGTTCGTTTCCAGTCGGTCTAAACCTTCTCAAATATTTTGAAATCCCAAGAAAGAACTAGTGTCTGGGTGAGAGAAGAATTCTAGCGTCGCTAGACCACCTGCACAGCATCCCCCGATCCGTAAAAAAGGTTCAGACTTTTCACATGGCTGTCAAACAGGGACATTTCAGCAATTCGGTGCTTCTATCTCATGCTGTCCCTTTCTGTCCCTTTTCACATACACGAGTGCCCCTCAACTGGGCGCACAGACACACCTGCACCGGAAGTCTCACAATTTTGACTCGTGCAAGCAATAAAAAGCGAGAAAGTTAGAAGTTAAAGTTATACTAGTCGCTTTTTCACTTTTCTTGCTTTTGATTACAGTAATCGATTTTTGGCAAGTCAAAAAAGACTCAAAAAAATGAAGAAAGCGGACAAGTAAATTGCGAATTTAGTGATGGGCCAGTCACTGGCACTGTACTGCACTCATCGTGTGTTACAGATGCTACAATTAAGGATAGTTTATCTTCTGTTTAGGACTTCGGCAAGCAACCTGGTCCGAACTTGACGAAGACTCAGTTAAGCAAGATCAAATTTGTTTTCAATAAATAACTATAAAGTGTAATACCGGTCCTTGACCCACAACTTGAACAAACGAACCAACAAACATGTTGCGTAGATTTTTTACAATTGCTGGGACAAATGTTCATGCACGTTCATGCATTCACGCATTCATGATTAATTGCATGATTACCAATTGAAAGGCATCACATATGAGAAGTTTTATGCTCGTTCTCGGCCATCATTGAACTATACCACCATGAAACTTCATAGGTATATAGACATAAGTGTACTTGTATCGTATGTACTGTAAGAGCACTAGTGATGAGATCGATGAGATGGCGTTGTTGCAGAATTGTTGTCTGTGTCAAGGACCGCTATTACACTGTAAATAAAATAGTAAATAGCACGACATCAGATTTAATTGAATTTCATCAATTTCATCCTTCGGGATCCCACGCGAAAAAAAAACTTTTAGCGTGGCTCAGAGACCCAACGGGCTAAAACGAAAAATGGGAACGGAAAATGGGGTTATCGTACCATGTTAAGGTTATGTTGTGGCGTTTTGTCTGCTTTTTACCACCCATTTGAAGTCCGGCGGATGCCCCCTGAAGATCTCTTCCCACGAGCATGAGAAGTCAATGTATTTTTTCATCGCTTCCGCTTTCATTTGCGCCCGGGCGTATTCGTTGTGGAGTTACAGTACTTACTACACCACTCCTGATCAGGTATAGTTTCAAGCCCCTTTCTTGGGAACGGGGCCAGCCGTAAACTGTGCCAACTGTCATTCAACTCAAGTTGTTGATTCGTTGTGCCCGGCCCTGTCCATCTTGTGTCAAGTCTCGCTTATTACCAACTCAACAATGGTAGTGGTGACATTCGTTTCCCTTCAGAACCATCATCGAACCAAACTGGCCATCCGAACAAATAACTTGAACCGTATATACACTTTACGTCGAATGTTCGGCCCTCGAAAAAAAAAAAGGTTCTATGGTGGTCAGAAAAGTGAGGAATCGTGTCGATGAGACCAAAACTCTGGGGGTCACCCGTCACCCGTCATCTATTGTTATGCATTAGGAGACCAATCAAGGGGAAAGGAGAAAAAAGGTCCGAGAAGCATAACCCAAACGTCACGAAGTAGTTTGGGGGCCATCTATAATGAATCAACCATTTGATGATTGGTATTTTTAGCCATGCGTCGGTGACGATTACACAGCAAGGTGGGAACAAAAAAAGTTGAGATGCAACGGAGGCACAAAAAAATTGGCCACATGGAAGAAAAAACAAACGAATCTTGTCCTGTAAGTAGAAAGTGGAACGGCAAAGAGAGATTAGTATCCTTTTCTAGAATTTTTTTTCTTCACTCCAATCAGTATTGCACCAACTTCTTCTCGGCTCACAAATTAGATGTTCAATAAACATCAATTTGTGGGGGGCCCTGAAGGATGATGGATGGATAGATGGAAAGGTATTGTAATTTTGTAACCAACGGTATCGCTTGTTTTTCTTTTGCAGGGGAAAGAGGAGCGCTCAGAATAAACGAGGCAGCGGGTCATCCGTTGCTTGTGGGGACAAGACTGCACAGTGAGACGAACTATCAGGCACCTGAGTGGGAAGTAAGGCGCCCGCAGAGAACCCTAAGATGGCATAAACCTCCCGACCAAATTCCGCATGGGCGCGATGCGGACAATTGCATGCCTACGGAGACCGTCGCCACCAGATCCTTCGCCTTCCATTAATGTATCATCAGTCATCACTTTGGTCGTCGTCGAAGAGGGGACGAGCCAGGACATTTTATGTACCGGTTAGCCGTGCGATTGCGTGATTTCGGTTGGGGAGCGCAGAGGTGGGAGAGGCGCTATGCATTCAACGGAGCACGAGAAAGTGTAGCGAGTGGCCGCTCGCTCGTCGTTGCTCATTCACTACTGTAGCTAGATTCATCATCGATGCATTATCGAAGCTGCTGGAACGGCTGGGACTGATCTGTTTTTCAGACATTTCAGACTTCAGATCTTCAGAGTCCGATCACAACTCCGACTGTCTCTGTGTTGGACTCAGAACGTCGGCTGGGGACGAGACCTGTACATGGCGGGCTCCCCAGCGGCAGTGATGGAAGAGGGGGCTGTGCAATGTATTCACTCCTTAGTCGCCTACTACTAGTAGTAGTAACTGAATGCAGTGAATAGGCTATTCTTGTCCTTGGACCATCCTTGATGTCTGAGCGCTGAGCTCGCGACCACAGACACCGTCACGAAATGGTGAAGTGCGTCTTAATATGGAGGACCGTCACTGAAATCAGTGAGCCCTAGCCGTCCATACCACCCATCTCCTTCAGCACCCTTCAGTGATATTGTACACCCTCGGTCCATCGTGCATCATGCCCGGCCCCGTACGCGTGCCACCGAAACGCGAGGTTTCGGTCTCGGCCTCCGCCATTCGCCCACGCAACGCTGCATATACTCATCAGAAATATTGGAGAAAATGCAGTCTCCCGCCTCCTCGCCTCCATTGGAATCAATAGGCTGTCGCTGTCCGTAACGACGTCCGTATCCGAGCGCACCACCGTCTGCCCTTCACCATCAGCCCCTGGTTCCTGAGATTGAGCCGGCTTTCGTCGTCGTTTAAGCGGTCATAATCACCATCGAGCCCCCCGGACCCGGACCTTCCTCTACATCTCGGTGTCACCGTGACTGGGGTCCATCTCAATCCAGACCTTGGTCTAAGCTGGCCACTGTCCGGTGCACGAGCCTCCCTACTTCAAATTTCTTCGTGCAAAGTGACCTTCGCAATAAAACGAAGCTCCTATTAGCGTACAACAACCTAAATATATCCAGGAACAACACCATCTGCTGGATAGAGGCACCTTCCACCCCACCCCAGCGGATCCCCTCCAACACCTCCGAGTCACTGCCATCCTCATGGACCTCTGACTCCAAAATTCCAAACACTTTCCAGAGTTGCAGCGCTCAACTTCCTAATGCACACGTCCGCACAGGACATCAATGCATCAACCCGGAACCGGCCCCGGTCTCATACCCTCCGCCGTACCCCACTCATGCACCTCGGATGCCCCATGGTCACGTTTTTCTACCAAGGAGAACACATACAAATACCTCCCCCCTGGCCAGATACCTCTTGAGGAGGCGAGGACGGGAAACGCTTCGCTGATGATATCATCAACAGCAGCGCACACAATAACACTCATATCTTCTCAAGGATCTGCTCCCAGGCCTAGCACTTGGGAACGCACCCCGATAAGTGACACGTTGTCGTCCTGCATCGCATGACTCGATGGCTGAGAAGTCGGCTGCCTCGCGAAGGCGTAAACACAGCAGACGCAGCAACTGAAGCCCGGACATGTTGTCGACGACTCAACCGCCCATCTAACCATCTCTCACTGTCTATCACCTCCGTGAACGTGAACTTTTTTTATATATCTCGAACCCGGTGCATCAAAGTGCGAACCCGAACCGCACCACACTGCGGTCAATCTACGTCGGTCTGTCTCCCTTCACGCTCATGTTCGCGTGATGGCGCATGCTCTTATTAATAAAGTCCGTACAACGAGCGCATCCTTCGGTGATGCCGCAAAATCGGAGTTCTTTGGATTCTTAGACTTATCTCCGCATCCCTCCTATTCCGTTTGTCGCCATGCACCGGACTGAATGTGTTTAATTTGAGTATTGAGCATTGACTACTGCAATGGGATGGACAGCATTGTATGCTTCATCTGGTTTCCCAGTTCGCTTCACACTCGAAGTCTGACTGGCCCGTATCTTCCGGCGACGCGTGTACTGTACAGCGTGTACGGCATTACTTTACTTTGGTGCAGTGCCCGGACCTGTACCTTTCGTTTTATGGCCAAGTGCGCTAATTAATGTACTGTACTTCTACTACGGAACTATACCAGTATTTGAAGTATGATCCAAGGGGAGCAGAAAATTGTGCCGCAGTTTCTTCCCTCCCCCAAAGGCCCAACCTCGCGCCATCACTCGGCGTCTATTGTTGTAGATTGTATGATTGAGCAAGCACAAGAGACAGACTAAGGTTCTGCCATTACTACATCTGGCATAAAGTCGGATCAACCTGGCGTGACTAGGGTGTCGCCAATGATGCCAGGTAGTACCACAGCAGATTTTCGTCCTGCTGATGGTGTCTACAAGAAGTCTCATGGGACCTCTGTTCTTATTTACATGACCCGTAACATACCCTCGTACCATGTGCACTGCACTAGGCACCAAAGTTGTGCAACAAATGAATTGTCACTATTTCAACTTTGAAGTCTCCGACTTAAGTAACGTCATGATGCATGACGGATGATCCTGTCTGCAGAAAAGACCAAAGCATATTTAGGCCGCAACTAGCCAGTAGTACGAAATCGAAAGGGCAATACCGATGTATCAGTCTCAGCGAAAGGAGGTACTCAATCCGTCGGAAGAAATTGAGAAACCATACAAAAGGGGGATAATACTTCAATATCCTCGGTAACCTTCAGAGGCACTTTAAGCTGAAACCATTCGGTGTGTCGAACGGTTTGAGGCGAAGGTGGCCCTGCGGCTTTCCTTAATCACTTTGATTAGTGCCTCGACAACGTCGACTGGGAGTTCGGTGTGCTTCTTTTCGAGGTGCTCCTTAAAGTCACGTGGGCGATGCCATCGAAAAGTGTCGCAGAAACTGCACCGTGTAAGGTTATTTTTGTTTTTCTCCCGTTGATGTCGATATACACCTTGCTGTTGTGAAAATTCTTTATCACAGCACCCGCACTTGAACGGGCTTTTTGAAGCTTTACGTGTCCCAGCTCGTCGATGAGACGACCTGGAGTGCCGAGCAGAATACGCCGTGGTTTGTTCCTTGTCCATTTTCTGTAATTCATGGGGCTGGTCGAGTGGTGCTTCTTGGCCCTGATATTCAGGATGCGCCACAGGCGACTCCGAAGTGGAGGGGAATCCCTGGGGGGTCAGTTCTACCCGAGAGCCACCGGTCATTTGATCAACCGGTGGCTGGGGTACCCAATCTTGTACTACCGCATCGTGTGAGTGAAGGTCGTGTTTGGAACTGTACGGCTGCGTTCTGCACGAGATAGTGTATGTGATAAAAGGATCGCATCGACGGTCTTGATCCAAGGTCGGATTGAATGACACTTTGGCCTCATGTAATTTAGTAGTTGCATTCGCATGGGCATGCTTGATGTATATTGGTTCCCTGTTTGCGATAGCTGGAACCGACTCGAAACCTTCCGGTATTCCCGTCGAGTCCGATGTGGGAAGGGCCTGAGCATATTAGATCAACGCTCGACCATATTAAGAGAATCGCATACCGAGTTGAATTGAAGAAACGGAGAAGTTGTCCCACACAAAGAACATCCGGAAGGGGAATCTTCATCATTGTAAAACTCGATGTCTCTAGAGCGTGTCACCTCAGGCTCTTCATAAATACCCTGGACGAGAGAAGCCTGCGTGGACACCAGTGGTATGGTTAACTTCAAGGACGTGCGCCACAGACAGTTATTAGACCTGCCTCTACATCGGTTCGAGTTGGATGAGGGAGCCAGGGCGACGGGCTTATGGGCCGATCGAAGAAGTCACGTGAGCCTTGATAAGGAGCCTTGCTGACTGCTACTTGGGCACCGATGGACCGAGAACCCAACATGTAAAAGAGGCACGTGAAACGTTCAAGTTCTGAAGTTCTGCAGTTCTGAAGCTCTGAAGCCCTCTGAGGTTGTGTGGTTAATTATCGATGTGAGGCTGCGAACTATGCGAAGCTGCTTGTGGACCCAAGAGGGATGTGGGGACGATCAGGTTGAATGGAACGTTCTTATAGTGACGAGAATGGCACGGCGGATAGAAAATTCCCTCCTGGAAAAGTCGCGACTTGCCATATGACCGTTGGCCGTCGCGATTTGTGAGTAAGAACAAGTGATTGTTTCGCATTAGCCGGTTACTGGTTTTAATCATGTTTTTCCATCTAAACCTTGTCGTCATTGGGTAATCCCTCTCCAGAAAAAGGAAATACAGGTCTGATTGAATCGTCCGGACTGAAAAGCTAAGTCCGGCTGTACGCAAAATTGCTGGGTGGCACGGCGTGCAGCCCTGAATGATCATCCCGGCGTAATGAACGCGGATACATGTGCCGTCTGTTACGGTGTGCTTCTTTCAGAGTAAATTGTGGTTCGCGTTTGCAGGCACCTAGTTATTTGTACCACCTGAGCCTGTTCGCCGGGTTGTCTAATCCATTCGGCTGAGCTCCCTTTGATTGGGGGTTGGAAAGCGCCTCATTTGTACTTACCCAATTCCCGCATCCCCCAATCGTCCATGAGCCATCCTGGCGTATCAATTACATTTACCGCACATCAGCGGTTGGCGCGCGCCAGCGAGAGGGACATGAGATAATAGCCAGATTGGTTTCTATGAGCAAATCAGCTGAGCTGTCATACTTGGGTCACGTGCTTGTGCGCATTTCGATGACGTCATAATCCTTCCTAATACGTGTGGTCAATGAGAACGACAGTTCCCCAAGGCTTGGGGCCCAAGAGGTCCCAACAAAAAAAAAATCCCGGCGCTCGTACAGTGGGAAGCTACTAACCTTTTAGCGTAACAACGCGACATGTAGTCAAGTACATTATCATCACCTGCCTTACTATCAATGATGTGTGGTGATTCAGTAGACCCGCGGGCTTCATGGCGTGCCATTGACATGCTAGGTTGCCGCTCCGTCTCCCTCTCATGTCTATCCTCCTTACCCAGAGTGTCCCATTAGGCTTGTTATCTCTCAGGCTAGAGTTTCCGACAAACGTGTCAAGCTCTTAAGGAATTCATTCTCAATTTCTCATCATCAATCACATGTTCGCGCCATATTGCAGGCAAAAGTGCTTTGCCTGGCTATTCGTCAGATTGCATGGGAAGGAGCAGCGGATAGACAGCAGTTGCGCATCAGTGCCACACACGGTTCCGCATCTCAAAGCCCACAATAATAGACTGGATAGAAAGTACCGCAACGACTGGACCTGTGCGAAGCACTACGAAGGATCTCCTCAGGTCATAGTCAACAGTTAGTGTGCGGGCATTGAAGCTATTGAAGGGCAGTGCCAGCACGGGTCTTGAAAAGAATGACGTGAGATTCATACGCGAACGATGTCTGCCGCGCCCTTGGACCCCCGAAGCTCCCCATGGAGTGCCAACGTCCATCAGTCATGGATACACCGTGACAGCGGGGCTCATCTAGTCCCCAGGCTCCTAGGCCTGCATCGTGGCTCCCTTCTGGTGCCGAGGACATAGACACCGTGGCGTCTATTCCCATTATGGGCTGCGCCACCACTGGCACACCGCAGAGAGACCTCAGGGACTAAGCTCGTTTGACGTGGTACCTTTTGAGCGCGAGTCCTCAGCACGGGAATCACCAGAACCGTATCGGTGGGTTTCTGCCGCAGAAAGCGATATACGTCAGCGTATCGGACGTTTCGAAGCTCTGGTGGCCCTGTCACAGGTTTGAGTGGCATCACCCACAGGCAGCGCCGGGGTGAGTGATGTTGAGCGCTATGCCCCTCCTTTGTATTACTTTGTCATGCTGTATACGGATGTCCTCATTTGAAATTAAAAACACCGCAATGGGTACATAATTTGTTTCATGTGCCACCCAGCAGAGAAAATACAAATACACCACTGTAGCTATAATAGTGTTAGTGCTACATAGGGTTCTGTACCCGCAGGCGCACGTTAATGGATTCGGGAAAAACGAAAAGAAAAGAAAACTTTGTTTCATGTACGTTCCGTAGATGCCGACTTGGTCCCTGAGGTTGGAACCTTTTACCATAGCTATACTGGTAGAGTAAGTATGTCCTTTGAGACCTTCCCCTAAATTGGGTGACTGGCCTGATGACGCGGGCCACGAGACACGGACGATGGGGAGAGTGGACGAGGTCGTAATAGTGTTGTGGGGATTGATCGTCCAGTGCCATTTGCAACTGAATGGTCCAAAACAAATTTACCAGAACGGGCCAATCCATGATCAGAGCCCTCTTAAACGTGCGATAAAAATTTGCCCAAAATCCACGACAACATGCCAATATTGGAAACGGGGGCTCCAGCTTGGAGTTCTTTTACAGAGTATCCCAGAGCGCCAGAAAGCTGAAACAGTCCCCTAATAGATGCGGCCCAGCAATCAGGTCGATAAGGCACGGAAACCTGTCCCCCCAGCAGCGCGCAGATGAGAAGCAACGGCTACGGAGGATTACCTTACGTTAACCTCGAAGAACCGCCGCATACCCCAAGAAATCCTCAGTGGTCCCGCCACTCGATAGGTATTGTGTTGCGCCCAAGACACGTTGTCGCGGCGTTGCCAATTTGGTCCTATATCAGGCCTATATCAGGATTAGATCAGTCAGGGTCGTGGGAAGCCCTCAAATTATACAGCATGTGACTTCTCCTAGCCAAAGGCGACATGCGTTCTTATCCCCTCACCAGCGTAGACTTCAGCCGGTGGTGACTCTGCAATTGAATGATGAATGGTGGTGATGAGGGTCACCGTAGTCCGGAGGTCCTGCATCATGATCAGTCTCCCGAGCAGGGCGAAATGTGATCAGCTTTATTGGTTGGGCTCATTTTGTGCCTACGCAATCCGAGGCGCCTCGGTGGAATTATTGACGACCTGCATTTTCGGTATGGCATAAGGCAGAAGAAGCCTCAAGGTGGCGAATGGATTGTTCGTTTCCAACGGCAACCAGACCTGGAGCTGTCAAAATAGACTTTTCTCACGCATTTTTGAAATCAAGTCAGAAGCTGATGCTCCGGATGAGAGAAGATGAGAGGAGCGTCACGGGTGGAATGTCCGAACTGCGCCATGACACTGGCGCAGGCATTCCGTATAATAAAAAGAAAGTTCACGCGTTTCACACACACACACGAACCCGAACTTGGAAAAAATATTTACGAGTGCCCCTCAACTGGGCGTGCAGATACACTGCACTGCGGTCACTGTGTCGATGGGTTGCCGATACCACCAATGACAATCTTCTGTGACTTGATAGGACCGCAACTTAACAGAGACTCACCGGATGCAATCAGAATTGGTTTTTCAAATCGACATGCAGTAACATTCGAAAAGATTTCATCAGTCAGAACGCACTTCAGAGTGGGTCAGAGACCACACAGAGGGGCCAGGCTGAGTCTGACAGACCCCAATTAAAGACCCGACCGAAACGAAAAAAAAATGGGGCTACAGTATCATATTATATTTCAAACCGACGCCCATATTAGAAGCTCTGACACGCCCGAGGGACCAAATGATACCGGGTCCGTTCGTGGGGACCCATTTTGTGGGGTACTTATGGATCCCTCTCTTTTGAATCCCAACGGAAACTGCCGTCAGTGTGCCACTGGCACCAGCTATCCACGCTCCCGTCGCTCTGGAAGTGCCAGTACATCTTGTTTCAGGTCTTGCTTGTTGCCAACCCAACGGTAATCAACGACATTTTAGAATTCAATAAAACAGGCTGTCCCGAACAAACAGCTCGGAGTATCATCGGTGGTATTAGGTTATCGTGGAACGTTCTAAATAGTCGAAAAGTTTATCTCGAATTGGAAGTTCGTGATGGGGACACTAGCCAACTAAACGGGATCCTAGGACAACTATCGCTGCGGTGCGGAGTCCATACTGATGTCACCCGCCATCTATTGTAACCAAAGTAATATCTATTATGCATTACGAGACTAATCAAGGGGAAAGGAAGTCTAAGAAAGGTCCGTGAAGCACAACCCAAACAGTCACGAAGTAGTTTGGGGACCATCGACCATCAATAATGGAACCATTCGATCGGGATTTTCGCACACGCGTCGGCAACGATTACAGTCAGTGGGAGAAAAATAATCGAGATGCAACGGATGCACAAAAAAATTGGTCGCATACAATTGGCACACACAGAAAAAACAAACGAATGTTGTACTGTAAGTAGAGACTCAGGGGAGTGGGACAACGAACAGAGATTTCTAAAAATTTCCAGGCTGCGATTCCTTTTCTGAACTTTTTTTCTTCACACCAATCGGTATTGCAGTAATTTCTTCTCGGCTCTTGGAATTAGATGTTTTGGTATACACTAGAGTTGTCGGAGGCCTTGATGGACGTATATGTGGGATCGGTGGAAAGGTATTGTAATTTGGTAAACAACGGTATCGCTTGTTTTTTTCCTTTGCAGGGGAAAGGGGGGCGCTGAGAATGAACGGGACAACGGACAATCCGCTCCCTGTTGGGACAAAGACTGCACGGTGAGACGAACGACCAGGCACCTGAGGGGGAAGCAAGGCGCCTGTGGGGCAGGTCAGTGCTCCTAAGACGGCGTAAGCTTGGGGCGCATCCAAGGTTCGTCCCACAGCGCACTGACGCGCGCCCGACGACGCGGATCGCTCACGAGTAGCCTCGCGACCAGATTCCGCACGGGCGCGATACGCACGAGTGCAGGCCCACGGAGCTCGCCGCCGCCAGCTTCCTCGCCTTCCAGAGATGCATTCTCCTCAGTCATCGGCCAGGAACACTCGCCGCGCACGACGCGCAGTACCCACCGCCGGCGTGCACGCTCCGTTTCACCGTCCGCAGGGATCCCGTCGAGCGACATGGGCGGATCGAACGGTAAGGAGCGGGTCGTGAGTGCGTAGAGGACTACACCAAGTGCCCACGCATCCGTCTCGCGCCCATCGTATGTACCGGGTAGCCGTGCGGCGCGAGATTTCGGTTGGAAAGCGGCGGCGGCAGAGGCGCTGTGCGCATCCGACGGAGCACGAGAAAGTGTAGGCAGGGGCTGCTCGTCTGTATGCGCTGCTACCAGCAACTCTGGTGCAGCATACGACTCGGAGCCGCACCGAGTGCTTAGCCAAGGTTCATCCGGGTCGATCTTGCGCGCAAGCCCAAAATCTGTCAGCTTGACGAGCGGCTTATCCTCGGGAGGCGAGGTGACGAAAGGATTAGCTGTCAGCAGAATGTCTATCCCAGTTGAGTGTCAGTAGACCCGGAGGAAGTGGAGGCGGAGGGGGGGGGCACGTACTCTCGAGCTTGATGTCACGATGGACAACAAAGCGTGCGTGCATCCACTCAACGGCGCTGACAAGCTCACGCCATATCCGGTGCAAAAGGGCCTCGCCTAGCTGGGCGTGTTGCTCGTCCGAGTTGACCACATCTAGTAGCTCGCCACCAGCGATGTACTCGAGAACAAGTACGTGATGGGTACGCACAGAAAATGACGCATATAAACGCGGAAATGCGGCGTGAGCGGGGGTCAAATACTAAGGGGTCAAAACGGATTAGTAAAATAGATTATGTGAGGGATAAGCACGTGATAGTGCACGCACGTGTAAGATCTCGATTTCACGCATGAAACTCGCACGCTCACCACGCGCAGCTCGCCGTACCGCAGCGTCGTTATGTTCCTCGTTACGCGCAATCATCTTCACGGCAACAAGAGCACCCTCACTCTCACTTTTTGCCACGCGAGCAAGCCACACGAGACTGAACGCGCCTTGCCCAATCTGGCGCACGAGCTCATACGATGGCCCTTCCTCGTTGTCTGGGTGGACAAGCGCTCCCGTAGTGTAGAAACCAACGGAGATGGGAGCTGTTAGCCTCATAGCAGGTGTCTCTATGGTATCCGTGGCATCCGGAACAGCGGACGGTGAGGCGACGAAGACGTCGATAGGGGGCTCGAGGTCCACAAATCTGGGCTCACTATTTGAATGACTGTCGTCTGAACGCCGTACGTTGGAAGAGTAACGCGAAGGGAAGAGCCTCGACAGTAGGGGGACTTGATGTTTCAAGAGAGGTGTAGCATCCACATCTTCGCTTGTATGCGGGGGAGGCGTTGTGTAAGAATGGCGTTGAGAGGAATGCGAACTGGACGTCCGCAAAGACGCGTTTGAAGCACTTGAACGTATGCTCGGTGGTGAAGTAGGACAGGAAGAAAAGGCAGCTGCAGAGAAGAAGTCTGCGGTCAGAGAACGAGAAGCTGAGGGGAGTTCACGAGGAATATGGTGCTGGTTTAGGGATGGTGATGGGTGATCTGCGAAAGGACTAGAGAAGAAGGCAGCAGTTTTTGAGACGTAGGTGAGCGACTGAGAAGGACTGGGTGTTTGGGGAGTCGATGCAAAGGGCGAGCCGAAAAATGCACTTGTCTTGGAATTGGGGGAAGGATCCGAGAGTGGTATGGATGACTCGGAGGTTGGGGAATACGAATAGCCTTCTAATGATGGGTAGGAATTGGACGGAGCCGTGATGACACTCAGGGGAGAGCGATGAGATGGAGGGGGTTGAGGGGGCGTTGATTGGGGTGAGAAGCGAGGTGGGACTGGTGGAGAAGGAGGAGAAAGCAACATTATATAGGAATATAATTCAGGATAAAGAGAGAGGCGGTGCTACTGATGGGACGAATGTCATTCATGAGC
>QLPC01001384.1:0-32118 GCA_003314055.1 Lactifluus hygrophoroides | reverse complement strand
TGGATATACTTTCTAAGTCATCCCTCTTATCGTGTGAACCCTCGCTCCTCAAGCATATTGCTTGACCTCACTTGGAACAGACTGAGACAAGTCAGAGGACATATCGAGTCCTTGCTAGGCTTGTGGACACGCTTAGGACTTAGGCGTGACAATAGGAACAAGACACTGCAACATTGTACAGTAACACTCCATCGCTTGCTGTGAGAAAGTACTCCTAACTATAGTAACTGTCCTCCCTAGTGGGGGCAGGCTCCTCCAGTGGTACAAAACATAGCCTCTTTCCAAACCATGTAACTATTACCCACGGTATGTGGACCCTTATGGTCAGCCAATAAGTCCACTCTACCTGGGTCACATGTGCCCATGGCATTACCCCCTCTCCCCTGGGCCTGGCCCACCAGGCACCTAGTCGTGTGTGGGGTCTGCAGTTTCGTAACCCCTGGGCTCCTTGTAACTATTGTCATCATTAGCTGCCCATCCCAATGCGTAGTCATAGGTGGCCATAGAACAGTATCCCCCATAGTGCTTGTGCCCATCAGGCACTTGGCAGCTCCACTCTGCACAGCATCAATGGGGTGACATGGAGTTCTGGGCATAGTGCCCCTGATACCCACACAGCCTATATCTTCTTGTCTGGGGGCATCTCTCCTTTCTCTTGTGTCCTCCTCTCTTTCCACAAAAGATACATACCCTTACTCCCCTAGCAACACCTGGAGGCTGTCAGACCATTCTTGGTGTGACGTCTTGAAGATCTGTGGCGCTATCACCACCTCCCTCCACACTACTTCCTTGGTGATGGTTTCAAGGGGCTCCCCTGTCGGGGCACTCATGGTGCTGTGTATTTTTAGTGGCTCCATCAGATGAGCCATCATCTCAGGTAAGGGCTCTGAGAGACCCTGGTGCTTGTACTCCAGCTCCCTCTTCAAGGGGCTGTACATTGGCCATGGGCGTCTGCATCTAGGGTTTGTCACAGGTCACACCACAGGTGGCATGATGCACTACTGTACCTGTAACCTGCAACACTGCACCCGTTCTGACACCTTACCCGTGGACAGAGGTTTGACCCATGGTATCTGTTCCAAACCCATGGTATCTACACACCACAGTGTACCGTGCAACCGCACAGTAACACCGCGGTTGCAGCCCGTGGTGACGATATATTAAGAGTAGTTTTATTTACAATACATTGTCTATTACTCTTTCCCAGTACTAGAACCACTCAGAAATCACTTTCATGAACCCTTCTTTCCAGACCGAATAGCATCCATAACATCATATGTTGTGATCAAATCCTTCCGGCTCCAATTACCAAAGCACATAAGTGCTCAAATAGACCGTGCAGACAACCGATTGCGTGTAAACTGTAGCAACTGCCTTCCCTGTGAGAACGCACACTCAACAGCAGTTGAGGTAGCTAAAACAATATCAGCATGTCAATAAACATTACCATAGCAATCCATACCTGGAACACTGAGGTAGTCAAAGGCCATCTTCAACAACTTGGGAAAGACCTGATGATGGTCCCACCACCACGCAATAGGGTCCCGTACTTTTTCAATAGGCTGTGAGAGATATTCATCAAGTTCATGTGGCTGTTTGATGCCATCCATTGGGATGTCAAAGAAGTCAACCACCTCGTCATCAGTGACAGATACTACCTGTCAAACTGCTATCAGCATTGTGCAAGCAACAGATGAGGCAACATTCATACAGAGGGAGCCAGTGCGTCGTTGGCGTTGTCGTATTTTGAGAATTCATCCCTGATGATCTCTTTGGCAGTTTCAATCCACTCCTTCTCCCACCCCTGCTGCTGGAAGTACCGGAGCTTGAGTTGGGGGTGGAGAACTAGTAGCTCATGTCAGCTCGATAATCATAACAAAACGCAAAAAACAAAGACCTACTCATGGCAATGCGGTAGATATTCGACAAGTTCGTCTTGGCATAATATTTGTCGAGACGTTGTCAGGCAAATGTAAGTGCATGTTTGATGGCAGGGTGGAGTGGCTTAGTTCCTCTGTGGCCTCCACCATTGTGTAGGACAACGTCAATGCGATCCATGGTTGGAATGACATGGGCAATGATGGCACAGGAGCCCTGTGAGAAAAACAGTGTAGCTTCCTTGTAGATCTAGGACAGATGAGTTAACGAGCACACAGTGAATAAGGGTAATTGTACCTTCAACACCTGAGTGAGATCAATGACGATCTCCCAGTCTTCATCATCCAACTCATACTTTCGTAGTTTGAGAGCCTTGTTTGCAGTGATGTCATCAATAGCAGCACAGTACTTGATGATGACCTTGAGCATGTCGTATACTGAGTTCCAGCGGGTCTTAATGTGTTATTGTCATACTACTTAGTTGTGCTATTTGTTGTGTCAGAGCAACGCTTCAGAGGCAGTTTACTTATTTAGTTAGTTTAGTTGCTTAGTCAGGTTGATATTTCCCTGTAGAGTGATGAGTTTTTACCTTAGTCTTAATCTTCACTCTACAGTCCCCTTTGTGTCTAATCACTTAAGGGCCCTTAATAGCTCGGATCCTGACATAACGTCGCGAGGGATGAGACAAATGGGTAGATGATTGACAGCACAGGCTTTACGCCATGCAGGGAGTGTGATTGTTGTGGAGTGTATAATGGCAAAGGAAAGTTTTCGGACCTGGCAAGGATGTGAGTGAGACGACAAAGGCTACGAAATGATGAACGTCGATGAACTACGTACTTTATCAAGTGTGGTCCGAACCGCAGCTGTGCCCTCAAGTAACTCCTGCAGAGCATCCGCATCCAGTGCCTCAAATGGATCGCCGTCATCATCTTCTCCTTGGCCCTCGTTGTCATCATCACTGCTAACCGAGGCTACCAAGCTGCAGTTGATATCACCCTCCCCATCAGCATCCTCATCAGCATTGTTGTCGTTGTCCACATCACTTGAGAGTACATCATCGAAATCGTTGGTGTCAGGAGGTTCATCGCGATCCAAATTGACCAAGGCAATTGGTGTGTCAAAAGGTTTCATGAGGGCCTTTGCTGAGAGCTGCATCGTGTGATTAAAGCAGCGTACACGGTTGACTTCCTCGAAGGTATTTGGAAGCTTATCAAGGTAAATCGTTTGTTTGTCGTTGGATGTTGCATTATCCCTGTTAAACGCAAGAATCTACATAGTGTGAGATACATCACAGGGCCCATGAAAGGTGATCATCGTCATCAACATACCTTATTTTTGAGCCCATGGGCAATCAACATATTATGAAAGGCTTTTGCAAGGACTTTGCCAGTGTGGGACTAATAAGGAAAGGTTATAAAGAGAACCTAGAAAGCAAAGAACTGATGATGCACCTCAGGTGTCACGAACCATGAAACCTCGCCACCATGAACCGGGGGTCACGAGATCGTGGGAAGTATCACGTGACCTATCTGACCCTCTGACCTGGGCACGTGACCCCTCTGACCCTCCAGCACGTGACCGTGGGATACGGCACGTGATTCCTCCAATCCTCTGACCATCACACATGACCGTGGGATACGGCACGTGATTGGCTATTTGGTTACCTCCTGTGCCGGACCGGCTGTCCGGCTTCCCTCCTCATTATCCGAACCGGTCGTTCGGATATTCCCGCCTGGGGATTCCCCAAGGGATTCCCCATTACTGCTCCTTAACGGATATCTCCACTCAGAGATCTCCCCCGGCTCTTCCTTGTTCCTGCTCTCTTATCACCATTGGACGATAACCCCTATGTCTATTCTTAGACTCCACAGTTCCCTAGTTAAGGTTCTGCAGTTGCTGTGCACTTATTTATAGAATGGTACGACTCGCTCGATTATTCCTATTGGCTCACTCAATAGATCACGGACTTGTGACTTGTTCGTTTATTGCTCGTGTACCTACTTACTGCCTGCCCTAAACCTACGTATGGACCTGCCCCCATGTATATATAAACCCCCCTGAATCGAGGAGCAGTCCTCAGACTGTTCATTTGTCGCTTCCCCCATCATAGCTCCCAAGCTATCCCTCTCATCTGCTTCCTTGGTCATCCTAGTGGCCATCTTGTCCTTCATCCTCTTCATTGTCGCCGTCACCTATCGCCACCGCCTCCTCTGTCGCCCTCCAGCTCCGACTCTGCCACTACCTCTGCACACTCAACCCCCGCCCCCACGAACAGACGTAATCGAGAGTACGTCTGGTTCGTGACATCTGAACAGTCTCACTTACTGACTGTGCACGTCGAGCTTAGTGGCCGAACATGAGTCCTCTGCCCCCGCCTCCTTCCCCGTCTTCGCCTCCCTCCTCCTTGAGACCCTCGCCCATCAAGCCACCTCCGCCACCCGCTCAACGCTCGAGCGGTCCACATCCCCTGTCTCTGTCGAATCCCTCACTGAAGAGCGAGATTCCCCTCTCTCCCCTGACCCCCAGTCTGCCGCCTCCCGCACCTCGACCCCCCTCCAGTGGCTAGCAGGCCCTTCCCACCTCGACTATATCCCCACCGTCCCACCCTTCAGCCCGCTCCCCCCTCCGTCGCCAATCGACTACAAGCGCATCGCTCCCGTCGACCTCCCAAGATCCGAGTCCCCCATCCTCCGCAACATCCGTCCCCTGTCCCCATCTCCACATCCCGCTTCGGCCATCCCCGAACTCCGCCTCCCAACCCCTCAACTCCGGCTCCCCTCCCCAGTCAGACCAGTCCGCATCCCCACTCCGCATCCTCCGCTCCAACCTCCGTCTCCTATCCTACATCAACAGGAGAACGCCCTTCCTTTCCCAACCCTGCCGACAATCTACCACGCCCCCATAGGGCCCCTCCATTGTCGTCTCCCCTGTGAGAGCCTTGCCACCCCGCACCCCCATCAATACATCATCACCCACTCCCTCGACGGTCTCTGCCACATCTGGAGACCCATCGCTGACTTCTCCATCAGCGACTAGCTCAACCTCTTCCCCACCACGGCTTCACTCTCGGCCATCGGCCCCTCCCAGTTTGTGACACCCTTCCAGTCTCACTCCCTTCACACCATCAACCTCTCCCCTTGCGACCTTGTCGGCGCGCGTTACTGGAGCATCCACCACGCCATTGTCTGCTCCCGAGCTGGGTATCTCCGACCCGACGTCAACTTCCCCTTCGGGTACATCGCCTACTCGTGGGCCACCTCCCTCTACCTCATCCTCTCCTCAATCCCCATCCAAGCCCGAGCCATCTTCGACGCTGCAGTCGTTGTCCTCCACGTTGCTGACTGCCTAGACGGATGACTTATCTATACGTACGGCTACCTTTACTTTGAAGGATCGGACATTTTTGTAAAAGGCCGGTATGTTTCTGTTGTGGACTATCTCCAGTCGGACCCCTCTCTCTTCGCTTCTACCCTTCTACCGCGGCGCCCCTTTGATCCACGCCCCCTCATCCCTGTTTTCCCTTTAAAAGACGAGCCTTTGTACTGTGACACAGACTATATCTTGTAATATAGTCAATCTCTGTTGCGGTATAAAGTAAGATACCTTGTATCGTCTTCTCTTCCTGAATCTCATCCATTTGGGGCATGACCAGTGTCTCGACAGACCTTACCTCCCTTCTCGTGGACCTCTACCGACTCCGTATTCAACGGAGTGCTTGATAATCTTTTTCCTCAAGGAACCCTCCGCAATCTTGGCGGACTTAGAGAAGACCCTGATATCGAAGTCTGGTCTAGCTCCTTCCTGTTTTTAGAGGACCTCTTAGCCCTTATCCCATTTTCCCAAGTCATCTTTCAACCGGAGTTTGATTGCTTCATCGACCGCTTTGGCAACCATCTTATCGCGGAATCTCATCAGCAACTCCTCTATCTCCATCTTAGTAACACCACCACCAACTCAGGTGCTCGAGTTGATAACGTCATCCTCTGTACCAAGGAAGATGAATTTTGGAGAAACAAAGTCAACCCCATCCGCGATATTATCCTAAATCGCCTACGACAAGGACAACACACCTACTATCTTGAGTCCTTTCGTCTTGACCACACCTGTATTGAACTCTGCTTCAGTGAAATCCGTGCCGTCCCTGCCGGATCTGACTTCCGCCTTGTAGAGTGCGAAGGAAAAGAATTTCCCTACTCTTTCCGTGATAGCAATTGGAGCATCACCCTCACTAACCCAGACCACAACCTCCTTAACCCAAGACAGTTCAGTTTCCCCTCCCTCAACCGATGCGTCAAAGATACCTGAGTAGTATCTTTAGCAGAAAGACTTTCAAATCTTCCCCCCTCTGAACCCTCTAACACCACAGACTCAGACTCTAGCTCCCAGTGGGAGGATCCCGAACCAGAAACTATCAATTCATTTCCGGTGTGTTGGTGTGGCATAGACTTGTGTACCTGTATACAAGTTGTTAGACCAGAGACACCCCCTACTCCCCCTGGTATTACTCTGTGGCATCCGGGAAGTAACTTCCTGCCAAATAATAATTAGTCTTTTTTTACCCTGGACGTGTCAATCCTGCCCGCAGTAATCTTGTGCCCCCTTATACTGCTCTTTTTCCTGTGTAGCGCATTCAACTTCTATCAGTACACCCAGTATTGTCAAAGACGACCTTTGGAAACCAGAGCTCAAGCCACACCCGCTTGTTCATGCCCCGCCGCTCTCCCAGAAGTAGATCTGTACCTGCTCCTACCCGACCCCTCCCCCAGACCCCTCCCCAGAGCAGCCCCTCGTGCGCCATTTGGCTCCACCGCACCCCTCGCACCCAGGTCCATTCACCTCAGTCCCCCAGCAATCCCAGTGCCCCCATACCACAAACGCCAACCCCTGACCCCCGTGCCCGAAGAACACCTCCGCACACCCGAGCCCAACGAACCAGACCCTTCATTGGACCAAACCAGTCGCCTGTCGAACCTCCTGTCATCCCTCCGCTTCCAGCCATCCCAAACCCATCCATCCCCCATATAAATCAGGCAAACTTCCTCGAGCCCTTCTTTCCTACTTTGGAAAGTTCCAGCGACCCTGGGTACAACCTCCCAGTGACCACCGTAGAGAACTCCCGCCTCTACCTTCCTGAATACATCTTCGTCTCCCAGAATCTCCCTACACATACCCCTGTTGAATTGACAAGCTTCCTCGAACACTGCTGGAATATTTTCTGCGCCCAGCGCCATCCTTCCCTTGTCATCACCCATTCTCTGTCTTCTCTTCACCCCATCTCCAATACTCCGTTGAACTTCCAGAATTTTTTTTGGCGCTATCGCACCACTCTTGACGCCACCTCGGTCTGAGAAGAATACTACCAGATCACTCAGAACATTCGCACCAACCATCCAGATCGACCAGCCCTCACCCCTGCCTTCATCGTTTCCTATCTGTGGAGAGGAAAGACTTGGACTGTAACCCAACTCTATAGCCAAGTCATCTTCGAATGAGTAGTGACACCTGCAACCTCACATCTGAAGAAGAAAAGCTCATACCCATCGGCTTCATTGATCCCAAATTCCACTCCACCGCCAACGGTTTTTACTCTGCTAGCTGGGTTGACCCTCAGGGCGTCCGCCAATTCCTCACTGCTTCAACCCTTTCCAAAGGTCCTTTAGATTGGACCATCAACATCAGCAAAGACGAATACATTCCTCTGACAGAAGAATACTTTATTTCCGCATACCCCGGCCACGAATACATCAAATCTCTCTCTCTTCTTCTCCTCTCTGGCACCTACCAAGGACTCCCCATCCGTTGGTCCTTTTCCCAGAACCTCTGGGTCTTCTGCAATAACTGCCCCATCGTTTTACCTACTCCGGTTAAAGCCAAAGAAGACAACGAGACTCAAGAAATCGAAGATCTCCTTGACAAATCCCATGACACAGTCACTCATCTGCTCCAAAGTGTCCGATCCCCTGCATCAAGTCCCACGCCAGGACCCTCCAAGTTACCCAAATCCCGTGCCGCATCTAGTAAATCCAAGGTTTCCAGACCTTCTACTCCTGTCATACCACCTCTCGCTCCAGCACCTCCTGTCCATCCGGCACCTCCCCATACCCCCAGTCCACCCCCTCCTGCTAATCCTGGCCCTGTGACCACCATGGCTGCCGCCAACTCCAGGAAACTCCTTGGGAACCCCCCAGAACCCTTCAATGGATCGGCAGATAAAGCCGAGTCCTTCTGGTCTCAACTTGAGAACTACTACTATCTTAATGGCAGCAACTTCCCTGACAAGAGCCATCGTGTCTCGTCTGCTCTGACCCACTTCAAGTTGGGCTCCACCGCTGGAGAATGGGCCCACGACTTGACTCAAGCAGCGCTCAAGCGCTCTCCCATCAACTTCAGAATGTGGGCAGAATTCCATAAACAATTCAAGATCCAGTTCATCCCCGTCGAATCCCACCTCACTGCCACCGAGAAAATGCATAGTACCATCCAAGGGACACGCCCCTTCAATGAGTGGTATCAAGAATGGTCAACCTACGCCACTCGTGCCAACGTCAACAAAAATACCAAGATCTATGCCTTCAGAAAGAACATCATCCCGTCTCTCAGTGACAGAATGCTTGGCGTCAATCCTCCTCCTACGACTCTGGCTCAATTGGTCGACCTCTGTCGCACCTTTGAGCAATCTTACAAGTTATTTGGGCGAAAGTTGAACCCTCTGGCATGCCATTTTCAGGAACTCTCCCTGGATTCCCCTGACACTCCTGATTCCACCCTTGAATTGAACTACTCTGGTCCCCTCAGCAAAATCATCCCCGGTGGAAGCACCGCACCTCAGAAGAAACGATTTACCAAGTTAACCCCAGGACAGCGGAACTACCGCATCAAGAACAAACTCTGTCTGTACTGTGGTGAGCCCAGCCACTTCAGTAGCGGGTGCCCAAAGAAAAGAAGTGGCACATCTGGAAACCAATCGCGCAAGCTACGCGCAGCCCCGACGACTCTGGATGCCATCGACCAAGGGGGACAGCCCGGCGGGCAGGCTGATCCTAGCAATACGGTCACTCTCTCTGTGATGTGTTCCTGGTATGAGGAACCCATCGATCGCTCCCGGCTCGTGGAGCCTCCAGTAATGCGTTCGGCATCAACACCTCCAGACCCGGTTCGTAATTGGGATTTTTGGTGATTGCCACAGCAGTGCTGGCTGTTGGCTCGGTATCACATCTTGGAAGGAAGACCCCTGCTATCTCTGTGCGCGCCCTCGTTGTCGTCGGACGAGGTTTGGAATCGGAAAAGAATGTATCTTATATCAGCGCGCACGCACTTCTCGACTCCGGTGCTGAAGGCACCATCATGAACGAAGCCTATGCAAGAACACATGGCTTCACCTGTACCCCTCTGCCACCCATCCTAGTTCAAAACATCGACGGTTCCCCCAACACCAATGGCCGCATCACCTCCCAGACCTCCCAGACCCTCCGTTTGCCAGCAAGAAATGGTGGTGGCTACCACCAAGAATACCTCCAGTTCCTCATCTCCAACGTCGGCGACCATGACATCGTCCTTGGGACAGACTGGCTATCCATACACAATCCCGAAATCGACTTTGCCCAAAGTTCCCTAGCCTTCACTCGCTGTCCCAGCTCCTGCAAACTCTCCGCACCACCCGTCATGGTGGCCTCCATGGTCGCTCCCTCTCCTCGCTCCCTTGCTCGCCTTCTGTACATCGACAATGACGATTTCAACCCTGACTACCCCTTCCTCGATGCCTCTGCTTTCCCCACTCTCCATCCTAAGGATAATGGTTTCATCCTTGAGGACCCCGCTCTCCGTCTGGCATTCCTGTCTCATTCGCCGTTACCTGTGCAGCCTGACCTGGCTGCTTCCGACGCATCTGTGCAGTATGAGTTCACTGCTTCCTGTCATCCTGTTCCTCCAACACCCACCACTTCTGTGCGATTCGTGTCAGTCGCTTCCCGTCCACCGGTGCAGCCGTCTGCTGCTTCTGATCTTCCTTCCCCTCCTGTCCCCTGGTTCATCTCCAAACAACCACATCCTGCTCCTGTGCGGCCTGCCACGGCTGCTTCACGTCCATCGGTGCAACCCACCTCAGTTGCTTCTTGTTTCCAAGTGCAGCACAAACCCGCTGCTTCAGTCGACTCCAAGCCAAAATCCAGATCCAAGGGCACTCTTTCCACATTTTTGGCTTCCCAGAATAAACCTACACCTCTGACACGGCTGGAAGACCTTGTCCCTCCAGAATACCTCAGTAACCCCTCCTTCAGGCGTATCTTTAGCGAAGAGGAGTCGCACTGCCTGCCCAGTCATCAGCCATGGGATCATGCAATCAACCTCGTTCAGGACGCACAACTCCGCGATTGCCCCATCTATCGTCTCACTCCGTGAGAAGACCTCGCACTCCAGAAGTTCCTAGCCCAAATGTTGGATCAGGGCTACATCGAACCCTCCAAGTCTCCCATGGCTTCCCCCCTGTTCTTTGTAGAGAAGAAGGACGGAGATGAACTCCGTCCCATCCAAGACTATCAAGCCCTCAATGACATCACCATCCCCAACTGGTATCCGCTACCACTGATCCCGGACCTTATCGACAAGCTCACTCACGCCATGTACTTCACGAAATTGGATGTTCGTTGGGGCTACAACAACATCCGAATCAAGGAAGGCGACGAATGGAAAGCCGCCTTCAAAACCTCCCGTGGACTGTTCCAGCCCAAGGTCATGTTCTTCAGCCTCTGCAACTCCCCTGCGACCTTTCAGTCCTTCATGAATCACGCTTTCGCGGATCTTCTAGCCACTAATCATGTCATCGTCTACATGGACGACATCCTCATCTTTACTGTTACGATGGCTCAACACCGCGACCTTGTCCATAAAGTCCTTCAGGTGCTAGCAAAGCACAACCTCTTCCTGAAACCCTCCAAGTGTAAATTCCACCAGACATCCATCGACTACCTTGGTCTTATCATCTCCCACAATTGCATCGTGATGGATCCCATGAAGGTCAACGCTATCCTGAAATGGCCAACTCCCCATACCATTAAACACATCCAGTCCCTCCTTGGCTTCATGAATTTTTATCGCCGGTTCATCAAAGATTTCTCCCTCATAGCCCAGCCTCTGTACTACCTTACCGCAAAGGATGTCCCCTGGTCCTGGGGACCAGCTCAAGAATCCAGTTTTAGGCACTTGCTTGACGCCTTTCAGAAATCCCCTGTCCTGTCCCTCCCAGATCACGAAAAACCCTTCCGTCTCATCACAGACACTTCCCAGTTTGCGTACGGCACAATTCTAGAACAACCTGACGAACTCAATTGGTGGCACCCCATTGCCTTCCTGTCCAAAGCCCTGAACCCCACTGAATCCCGTTATCCTGTCCACAATTTGGAACTCCTCGCTATAGTCCGCTCCCTTGAACACTTCCAACACTTCCTTGAAGGCACACGTTTCAAGATCGAAATCTGGTCTGATCACCAGAATCTTGCCTATTTCCAGTCAAAACGCCATCTGACTCACCGTCAAGCGCGGTGGTCCCTTGCTTTATCTTGCTACAACTTCTTCATCATCCATAAACCCGGCACTTTCAACAAAGCCGATGCTCTGTCTCGGCATCCAGATCATAAAAAGGGGATGCTTCCTGAAGACAATGAACAAGTCCTCCTGGACCAGAAATTTTTCGCTGCCTTAACCACCACTGCTGTGAGTATCCCTCCCCCGGACTTAAAATCCAGAATACAATCCTCCCAGAATCATGACCCCGAAGTTTCTGCTGCATTAACCACTATCCTCACCTCTGGGCCACCATCCCTGACCAAAGGCCTTCAAGATTCGAACCTCGACCCCAGTGGCCTTATCCTGTATCAAGGACGCATCTACGTCCTGAAAGACCCTCAGTTACGACACGACATCACCTCCATGCACCACGACTCCTTGGCATCTGGACACCCAGGAAGATGGAAGACAACCAAACTTGTGTCCCAAGAATATTGGTGGCCCGGAATGACAGCCTTCATCCGCGATTACGTCGACAGCTGCACCACCTGTCAGTCTTCAAAGAACCTGCCCAAGAAACCCGTCCCCCTGAAACCCAACGAAATCCCCACTGCTCCATGGGTCACAATCACCATGGACTTCATCGTAGACCTCCCCATCTCCCAAGGCTTCACCTGTCTCTTCGTCGTCGTCGACCACTTCACCAAAGAAACCATCCTGACCCCCTGTAACAAGGATATCAATGCAGAGCAAACCGCCACCCTCTTCCTTGATAATGTGTGGAGAAGAACGGGTCTCCCGGAACATGTTATATCTGATCGCGGACCTCAGTTCACCTCCCAAGTCATGATCTCCACGTGGAAGGCTCTCCACGTTGAATCCCGCCTCAGTACAGCCTACCATCCCCAGACTGACGGTCAATCTGAACGCGTAAATCAAGAGCTGGAACAATACCTCCGTATATTCTGTAACTTCCAGCAAGATAATTGGGTCTCCCTAATCCCATTCATGGAATTCGTGCATAACATCCGACCTCACTCCGCCATGGGCAAGTCGCCCTTCGAGATATGGTATGGCTACCAACCCCGGTTCACCCCCTCCCTTGTTCCCCAGTCCACTTCCCCCTCTGTTGAGGAACGTTTTAAACATCTTGAACTCCTCCGATCTGAAACCGCTGCTGCCCTCCAATTGGCCTCCGAAATCATGAAACACTCCTGCCCGGACGGCCCTACTCATCGATTCAAACCAGGAGACTTAGTCTGGCTCGAAGGGACAAACATCACGACCACCCACCCAAAGGCGAAACTTGCACCTAAACGCCACGGTCCCTTCAAAATCATATCCACCACCTCTGTCAATTCCAGACTTGCCCTTCCTTCATCATGGAGAATCCATCCCGTCTTCCACCATTCTCTCCTGATGCCCTACAAAGAGACACCCACTCATGGCCCTAACTTCACCCATCCACCACCAGAAATAATCAATGACGAAGAGGGCCATTTCGAGCTTGAATCAGTACTCCAATCCCGTCTCACCCATAACCGTAGGGGCATCCAATATCTAGTCAAATGGAAGGGCTACCCCAACTCCGAGAACTCCTGGCTCCCAGCTTCTTCGATGACCCATGCCAAAGACCTTGTTGCAGCCTTCCACAAGCGGTACCCACACATGCCCCGACCTCAGTAATACTGCTATCGGCGTAGCAGTTATAAAAAGGGGATGCTGTCACAAACCATGAAACCTCGCCACCATGAACCGGGGGTCACAAGATCGTGGGAAGTATCACGTGACCTATCTGACCCTCTGACCTGGGCACGTGACCGTGGGATACGGCACGTGACCGTGGGATACGGCACGTGACCCCTCTGACCCTCCAGCACGTGACCGTGGGATACGGCATGTGATTCCTCCAATCCTCTGACCATCACACGTGACCGTGGGATACGGCACGTGATCGG
Source organism: Lactifluus hygrophoroides (assembly GCA_003314055.1). Classification (NCBI taxonomy): domain Eukaryota; kingdom Fungi; phylum Basidiomycota; class Agaricomycetes; order Russulales; family Russulaceae; genus Lactifluus; species Lactifluus hygrophoroides. The sequence continues at coordinate 18,778 of QLPC01001384.1, read as the reverse complement.
CTATTCGGTTACCTCCTGTGCCGGACCGGCTGACCGGCTTCCCTCCTCATTATCCGAACCGGTCGTTCGGATATTCCCGCCTGGGGATTCCCCAAGGGATTCCCCATTACTGCTCCTCAACGGATATCTCCACTTGGAGATCTCCCCCAGCTCTTCCTTGTTCCTGCTCTCTTATCGCCATTGGACGATAACCCCTATGTCTATTCTTAGACTCCGCAGTTCTGCAGTTAAGGTTCCACAGTTGCTGTGCACATATTTATAGAATGGTACGACTCGCTCGATTATTCCTATTGGCTCACTCAATAGATCATGGACTTGTGACTTGTTCGTTTATCGCTCGTGTACCTACTTACTGCCTGCCCTAAACCTACGCACGGACCTGCCCCCATGTATATATAAACCCCCCTGAATCGAGGAGCAGTCCTCAGACTGTTCATTTGTCACTTCCCCCATCATAGCTCCCAAGCTATCCCTCTCATCTGCTTCCTTGGTCATCCTAGTGGCTATCTTGTCCTTTATCCTCTTCGTCGTCGCTGTCACCTATCGCCACCACCTCCTCTGTCGCCCTCCAGCTCCGACTCTGCCACTACCTCTGCACACTCAACCCCTGCCCCCACAAACAGATGCAATTGAGAGTATGTCTGGTTTGTGACAATTGCTCAAAAAGCCTAAAATCAATGTTTTGATCATAACTCAGTCATTTCTTGACCGTTTTGGGTGTTCTTTGGACTCGTTTTGACCGGGCAAGCCAGGGGTAACCAGCTGGGGTAACGGGTACGGGTACGGGTAGAGCCAAATCTACCCGCAGGTTACCCACGCTATTCCCTAATGGTCATTGCAACATGGAATGATAAAAAGGAACATGAGGACAAAGTCACCAAGATACTGCAAAAGCTACGAGACCACGACCTATACCTAAAACCAGAAAAATGCTCCTTCAGCCAACAAGAAATAGAATACCCCGGCATGATCATAGGCGGGGGGTGCATCAAGATGGACCCTGTCAAAGTAGAAGGAGTATGCGACTGGGCTGAACCAACAAACCTCAAAGAATTGAGAGGCTTCCTGGGTTTCTGTAATTTCTATCATGCCTTCATATCGGAATACTCTGACTTGGCACGACCACTGAATGACATGACAAGGAAAGGACATCAGTGGCACTGGGGCCAACCCCAACAAGACACCTTTGATGCCCTCAAGGAAGCCTGCACCACCTACCCAGTCCTACGGACACTGGACTGGAACAAACCGTTCATCTTAGAAACCAACGCCTCTGGTTATGCGATCGCAGCAGTCATCAGACAAGAGTTCAAAGATGGCCTACACCCCATCGCATTCTATTCCCATAGCCTCATAGAGGCGGAACACCGGTATGACATCCATGATCTCGAACTCCTTGCTGTGGTCTTTGGGTTCAAACAAGGCAGAGCCCTATTCCTAGGGGCACGCCACCCAATCGATGTCTGTACAGACCACAAGAACTTAGAGTACTTTAAAGTCCCTCAGAAGGTCACCAGTCGTCAGGCCTGCTGGTTCACCTTCCTCCAAGACTTCAACTTTAAAATCTCCCACATCCCTGGCCATACCAACACACTTCCCGACATCCTCTCATGGTGCTCAGACCTTAACAAGGGGGTGATAGAAAACGAAGAACCCTGTATCCTCCTTCTCCCTTCCCTTTTTTCTTCTCAACCTACTACCCCCCTGCGCTCCCTGCTTGCCAAAACTTATGTACCTGACGACCCAGTCAAACAACGTGCCTTACTACAACAAATACACGACACACCCCCAGGAGGTCACCTGGGCATTGCCAACACCTGGGATCTGGTCTAACGACGTTATGAAGGGCCCAGACTCCGAGACTTCACAGAACAATACATCAAGGGATGCACCATATGTCAAGAATCTAAAACACACCCTATACCCAAGGCACCCCTCCAAAGGTTCGACACTGACATCACTGCCGGCCCCTTCCAATCCGTATCAATGGACCTCATCACTGACCTACCTCCAATTGATGGGTTTGACACCATACTCACTATAGTTGACCAAGGCTGTCATGAACGACGAATTCTGAGTCCAAGTTTCAAAAATTGACTGTGGGAAAATATTATGTAATCACCTTCCTTTCCTGGCCACAATGCGCATCCGCTCCGCTATCCTTTTGTTAACTGACCTGGTTATTCCTAAATCACTCCGAGATGACCAACCTCGTTCCCAAGATGCCCGACTCATCCGATCCAAAGCCTAGCCCAGCCCATGACCCACCTGACCCCTTGCGCCATCATGTGACTTGACCATCACGTTCCCTCACCTGACCCAATCATGTGACCCGACTCTGTTGATCCTCTGATCATATCTGTGCCGGCAACGGCCGGTTTACTATCCCCACCCTTGGATCCCTTCCCGATCTCTCCCCTTTGCCCCGTGCCACAATTGGACGCTATATTTAGATTCTCCGCAGCACTGTGCAGTCCACAGTCCACAGTCTGCAGTCAATCATGGGGTTGCTGCGCAAGTTATTTATAGAATGGTACGACACTCAGATTTATTGCATTGGTTACCTTAACACTGAAAATGTCATGTGCTCCTTTTCATTTACTCGTTTACCGTTGATCGTTGATCGTTGATAGACATGTGACCTGTACCCCTGTATGTATATAAACCCCTCCAAATCAAGGAACAGCCCCCCAGACTGTTCATCTTTGTCACCTATCCCTGATAGAGCTGGGCATAACCGAGCTCTACCTAAGCGTCTTTTTGCTCATCCCTTCTCTCCCTTGTCTCCGCTCTCAACTTAGTCATTGGGGTAGCCAACTGCAGGCTACAACTAAGACTCTGAACTTCATCGTCGTCGACTGGAATAGGCGTACCATAGACCTTTGAAGACCACTGCTGCATCCAATCCCGCATACTCACACGCACTCAGCCTTCAGTACAAGGCAACAGCTTGGGCAAGCAACGCTGTTCCTGACAAAGGCTGCTCAAAGGCAGCAAGGTTCCTCCCATGCACAAAAGAAGTCAACGGACCAGGTGTAGCCAGATTGTACCTTCAAAACTGTTGAGACGGATGCAGATATACCGGCTTGGCCCAGTCCGGCTACCTGCCTAATGCGGACAACACGACTTGTAGGTAAGTCTCCAATGCTTGGATCGGCTAGATCCTAGGAACCAGAGTACCCAGTTCGCTTATTATGACCAGAGCGCCCTAAGTGCTCCAAGACAATTGGACTTCTAAATTGGGACTGCTAACGATCTCGATTACTGTATGAAATAGAAAGGACTACTTAGAAGTAGCGCAATCATTAGGATCAATTATGTTTCAGATCTATTAAGTGCAATATTAAGTACTGCAGGATACCTTGCTACTGTATGATCACACTCTATGTTTCATCCTTAGGAACGATCTAAAGGATCGTACACCTTCCCTTGGACTTCCTGGAAGTCCCTACTGTATGTTTCAAGTGCCCCGAGGCACGGACTTTTGATGTGTTTACAAAATAGATCTCACGACACTGTATACACGATATTGTGGACACCTCTACTCACTCTTTTTGGATATTTGTACATATCTACACCATAGAGTATATAAATCCTCCTAGGGGAGTGGGACGAACCCCATCTCCTACAGAGCAATCTACTTCTCTGTTCTCTTCCACTCTCAGCTGTGCACTGTTCAAACAAACCTTTTATTCGCTGCACTTCATCAAAAACATTGTCCCTTGGTTCAGTATGCCAAAGAGAATCATCTCCAATCAAGACCCATGATTTACATCAGGTTTCTCGAGAGAGATGGCGAAGGGACTAGGGATCCAGCAAAATCTGTCGACCGCCTTCCACCCCAGGACCAATGGACAAACAGAATGCATGAATGCATGGCTAGAGCAATATCTTCACCCTTGGACCTTGACACAACCAACGATCTGGGCCCAGATGCTTCCCATAGCCGAATTTGCACATAACTCCTGGAGACACAATGTCACCAACACCACACTGCATGAACTCCTCATGGGCTTTAACCCCCAAGTACATATCAAGGAGATCAGTGATCAAGTCCCTGCTGTGAAGGAACGAATGGAACAGATGAGAGAAGCCCGAGACGACGCACAAAAATGTTTGGAACACGCACACCAGTCACGAGGCAAACAACCCAGAGTATTCCAAGAGAACAATGAGGTTTGGCTGGAAGCAACCAACCTCCGACTTGGGATGCCCAAGAAGTTATCCCAAAAATGAGTAGGACCCTTCAGGTGTCACAACAGGTGTCCAATGTTGCCTACAGACTAGAACTCCCCCCATCGATGAAGATACACAACGTGTTTCATATTGATCTCCTCTCCCCCTATATCGAGACAATCACACACAGCCCCAACTTCAAAAGACTGCCACTGATAGTCAAAGGGGAAGAAGAGTATGAAATCAACTCGATCATCAATGCCAGGAGGTTTGGGCAAGGCAAAAAGCTCCAATACCTTGTCCATTGGAAAGGGTATCCCAATTCAGACAACTCCTGTGTGGATTAGAAGGACATGCACATGCCCGAGCTTATTAAGACCTATTACAGAAATTCCCCTATGGGTGGACAAGCGAAGGTATAAATATGACCCATCCAATATACAAAGCTTTCCACAGAACTTCAACCCTCTTCGACCTCTTCCCTCCTCCAATAGATAACATGCCTTTCCCACCAGTGACCCCCCAGCCTGACTCCCCCTTCAACATTGATACACAGGTAGCATGTCAGTCCTGCCAACAAGACTTTGCCAACGCGGCAGAACATGCCACCATCATCGCCATTAATGCCGACGCCCACGGTTGGGACCTCCCCAATACCATTCGAAATCACCAAAACCACCCCCCGACCCCAGGGATCCTCAGGCGACTTGAAGAGACTGCCTGTCTCTTGATGGAACACCTGGCCGAACAGGGTGCACTTGCCCTTCATATCCCAGACCCCACGTATCATCCCATTCCCCCACATGAGGCGGTCCTCCTCCTCGACAAAAACGAGAACATCATCGATAACAATCTGCTCTCCTACCCCCTATGCTCTCCCCTCCCTCGATACCCAGGTGCAGAGTTGGATTACACCTGGCCCAACAGTAATGAGGCTGCAGACCTCCCCCCTCCTCCTTCCCCCACTCCATCACCCCAGTCAGATACGACAACATCTACCATCAAACTCACGACCGCTGCGGCCCAGGGCAAACTTGTCATTAATGAAGACGACAATGACTGCTGGCAGCCTAACTACGCAGAGGGTCGGGGAGCCCTCTACCCATTCTTCATCCCTGATGATGGAGGAGCAGTCATCACGGCCCCACTTATCCAGTACCAGCTTGATGCTCGCCCCTTTCCCATGATCCATGCCACCCAGTGTCGTGGCGGTAGGATCTACACCAGATCTCTCCATGCCTGCACTCACCCCTATCCTCGACCCACCATGATGCATAACCAGGAGGCCACGTTCCAGGCAAACCAGGCCTTCATGTTCCTGGTAGACAAGGCCCTCAAATTGGAAGATGACCCCTCCCTTGCAGCAGAAGTGGTATGCCTCCGAGAGGCCCAGTACATCATCAAGCAGACCACCGAACAGCTGGCTCAAGACCTTGTAAAGTACCACACCGACATGGCCATGGTGAACGACAGCCTTGACCAACTCGTGTGTGCCAATGCACATGAGTGTCTTCTGCCCAAGATCCAATATGAAGTCCACCCGACCCCAGAGCACCCATGGAGGCGACTTTGGCATGCCCGCCAAGCCTTCAACGATCCCAACATGGGGGTCCCCAACTACACCACCTGTTGCTGCCACATCTGCGGGAAGAGAGGCCACCCAGCCTAGACCTGTGGGAAGATACACTGGTGCCACTTGTGCAAAGAGGAAGGCCACTACGACGACACCTGCCACCACCCTCATGCCTTGTGTTGCATGAAAGGTTGGTGTTTTCCTCCCGCCAGTCATCACTGGTTCCACCGTGCTTGCCGTGCCTGCACCCCTGGGCTTTAGACGTTAACAAGGGGGTGATATCACGCTAACCGTGATGAGACTCGTTCAGGTGGCAGGCATAACCCCGTGACTGCGAAATACCTAGTGCTCTCTATGATCTTCCATGTCTTTCCGCCGTGTTCTGTCCTGTTCCACTGTACTCTGCCGCGTTCCATCAAGTTCTGCAATGTACTAGTAGCATCGATACGACCTGTATATAAGCCAGCATATCCCCATGAACAAGCCTTAAGCTTGTTCTCCTGTGAATCTTATTGGGTTTCAGTGAACTTGCCTCTAGAACAGCCTGATCCTCTGGTAGACAAAGGGATCTCTTAGCTCAAAGACACTGTGCTTGTAGAGAAGCCAACCAAACAGACATCCAAATGAACGAACTACGATGCGCATTACCCGAGGCGTGACAGATGGGCTGGCATGCCCAAGGTTCTGGGTTCAATGCTAGGGGTGGGCAAATGTTTTGATAGGGGTGTGTTTCAGTCATAACAAAGAACTTTGATCCAATTATTGGTTGCTTCAAGGTCTCTCCTTCATCTGTCAGTGAAGTGCCTTTGCTGGGCTGCTTCTAGTCAGATTTGGCAGGAGAGAAGGTTTTGGAGTAGGTTTGCTCAGACTCTTTGAGCAAGTCATTGGGTGTGGGTTTGAGTGCAGCATTCCAGTTGTTAGGATAGTAATTTTCTCTCTGTTTGACTTGTTTCAATAGGGTCATTCACGGTTGGCATTTTTGAGCCATTTTTGATTCATTTTCAATTTCATTTTCGATCACATTTTTGTAGAATGAACATCAGAATCAGATAAAGAATGAGTCAAAAAATGATAAATTTTCGAAAATTGAGCCACCCTGTTGCTTTTGCATAAATGGCCATTTTCAGTGACATTCCTGCTTCCCATTTTCCCATTTTTGAATCTCAGCTGTGGCTTACATATGACATCTTAGCTGACATATGCCCCAGTCAACACTTGCTTATATCTAGCTTAATTCTTTATGTATGCCTAAAATATTTGAATGACAAGTTTCCTATTGTATATAGACCCCACATTCAAAAAATCAGAGGAATTGGGATAGTATTTGAGCAATTTTGAGGGTGTCAACTGAGGGGTATCCCTGTCAACTGGGGGGGTGCTGCATCAGAAACCCTAACCTCATCTGAGGCGGTGTCTGAGTGTGCTGGGCTGCCGGACATCATGAAGAATGCATTTTGCACTCATTTTTGTTATATTTGCTTTCCGGGGCGTTCACAGTAAGCATTTTTCACTCCATTTTCCTTATCATTTTTGACATCATTTTATTTGTTTGGCAGAGAATGGGCTAAAAATGGTATCGAAAATGAATCAAAAATGGCTGAAGAATGGCTACTGTGAACAACCCTAATGCCTCCTATGAAAACAAGCAAGATACTGCATCAGCAAATCTACAAAATACTTTCCCACTTTCAGCCACTTTTACCTACTTTCAAGCTTTTTGAAAAGCATGAAAGCCCCATAAAGTTATAAAGATGAAAAGTAGCATTAAATTAAAGTGTATGCACACTCAAACACAAAGGGTTTAATTAAAGACAGCTTAGAATAATTAACCCACAGTGAGATTTGAACTCTCGACACCAAAATTATTATGTCATCAGTTACTCGCACCATAACCACTGAGCCATAGCAGCTACTTATTATAGCATTAATAAAACATTATATACAGTAAAGTAGTGTTGCCACAGCTCAGCTTGGGAGCTGCTTGAGCTGCAGCAGGGCCATTTCAGATTTGTGATCAAGACACTATAGACTAACAAGGCTGGAACATGGGGTACCAGGGTGCTTAAAGGATGTTTAGATCTGCTCACTATGGACCGTGAGAATATTGATCGGATGAAGCCGAAACTCAAAGCGGAGTCAGTTCCACTTTCTCACCCACTGAAAACGCGACTTGTAATATTTGCAACGCAAGTTGAACACGGCAATTTTTTGCTGTCTCCCTGCTGCCTCTCCCCCCTTCATCCTCTCCCTGCTTCCTCCCACTCCCTCTTCTCTAACACTTCCCTCTCCACCCGTTTGGCTGCTACACATGCAGCCATTTTGCTGCTCCCATGCCGCGGCAGCGCTTACTGCGCCACAAGTAAGTTTTATTTTCAGTCTTTTTAACTGACTTTCTGGTTTTGCAGCATTTGTTTAATGACATGGCTGCACCTACTGTCCCCTCACCATGTGCAGTGCTGCTGCTGCCATCTGCTGCCACCGCCGTCTGCTGCCGCCGCCGTCTGCTGCCGCCGCCGTCTGCTGCCGCCGCCGTCTGCTGCCGTCGCTGCCTGCTGTCGCCGTCTCCTGCTGCCACCACCGCCGCCTCCTGCTGCCGCCATGCACAGCACCCCTGCCACCCCCGCCACCTGGTACGGCCACACCACAACGGCGACCACAACACCACCCACCAACATGACTCAACGTAACCACAAGTACACACCACAATGCGACAACGACGTGACCACGACACGACCACATCACGACCACAACACCACGATGACCACAACACCACAACACGACCACAACACCACAACACGACCACAACACCACAACACGACCACAACACCACAACACGACCACAACACCACAACACGACCACAACACCACAACACGACCACAACACCACAACAACTACGACACGACCACGACACGACGATACGACAACAACACGACAACAACATGACAACACAACAACAACACAACAACACAACAACACAACAACGACACCACGACGACACCACGACAATGACAACGTGACAACGATGACAACGCGACAACAACAACAACAACCGCGACCACCCCACCACGATACGACAACTACAATCGCCACAATCACGACCGCGACCTGGTGCCGCCGCCACCACCATCAGCTGCAGCCCCCACCCAGTTCACTTTCACCAGCTGGCTTCATATGGTGATCCAATGATTCATATGTACTGTGAGCATCTTTACTCTTTCCCCCCCATATTCATCATTTTAATCTGTTTTTAGTATCTTCGTTTTTGTCCAGTTTTTGCAGTCAATAACAGAATTAATACCCCATATTTACATAACCCTGTATAAGCCCTAGATAATTCAAAATAAAAAATATTTATTAATACATTTGGACCTTTTTTGACTTTTTTGACTTTTTCAACTTTTGACGCAAAAAATGGAATGAACTTTCTCAGAAAGTGACCTAGCTTTCTGAATTCTCACTTTACAAGCTTTCAGCACTTGTGGATACTTGTACAAGCTTGTACAAGCGCGAAAAAGTGTGAGAAAGAAATTTGTAGAAATGCTGATGTGTATGTAGCTCCTGATGTGGAGACTAAGTTCTGATTGAGTGAGAGGCTTCCTTGAAATAGCTTGTGAATTCAAAACTTCGAAGTTGGTGAGAGCTTTGAGTTCTTTGTTACAGCTTACATGGGCTGCTGGCTGAGTTAAGCTGCTAAGTCTTTATACATCAGTGCCTTCTTGAGATATCAAGGAAGGCACTGATATATAGATCTGAAGGTTGAGAGATAAGAGATAAGATGATAGATAAACAAGCATTTATCTATATAGTCAGGTGATGCACAAGTGGAGGGTGATCAGATCATGCTCCTTGAGTGGGGGATAAGATCAAAGATAAGATAAGATGTCTTGAGAGTGCACACTAGTTAGTTAGTGCAACCTTGAGGATGGTGATCCTGAAGGTGACACCAGAAGATGAACCAGAGTATGATTCAAAGAACAAGTTAGAACTCAAAGCTGAGACTTAATGTCTAGCTTGAGTTCCTCTTAAATACATGCTACACTATGGATTAGTAAGCAAGAAGGTGCATCACTAAGCACATCAGTAAGCCAGTCCTTAGTAACTACTTTACAAAGTGTGAAATGTGAAATGGAGCTGCTGCTTAGTGAGGCTGCTTGTTAAGCAGCCTTACTAACAAATTCTTTGGATCTTTACAAATGGGTCCATGCTATAACTGGCAAACAGTTCCCACAGGCATTTCATGCCTGATAACTCCTGCTAACCTCTGCTACCTTGACTTATCCTGCTATTTGTCCATAACAATCTTTACAGCAGTTTGCATAATTGTAGACAGGTTTCAATTCTGCATGTAGTGTGCCTCTGTTTGTAGTAAATACCTGAAAATGGAATGCTGGGTGCTGTTTTGAGTCAGAGTCAGGCTGAATGCAACCAAGCTGGTGTGGTGAACACCACTTACTCCATCAAATGAATTGAAAGTGACAACAGAGGTGGAGCAGCTGTGTGATCACATCATTTCCCAATGGTCTCTGTGTTGCGCCTTGGGTAATGCGCGTCGTGGTTCATGAATTGTTCGAGGTTTGAGTTTGGCTTGTCTGCAAGCACAGTGCTTTTGAGTTGAGAAGTCCCTTTGTCTACCAGGGGACCAGTCTGTTCTAGAGGCTAGTTCACAGGAACCTGATGGAATTCACAGGAGAACAGACTTAGGGCTTGTTCATGGGGATATGCTGGCTTATATACAAGTCGTATCGATGCTACTAGTACATTGCAGAACTTGACAGAACGTGGCAGAGTATAGTGGAACAAGACAGAATGTGGCGGAAGGGCATGGAACATTGTAGATAGCACTGGACACTTCATGGTCACAGGGTTACACCCGTGACCTCAACAAGTCACATCACGGTTAGCGTGACATCACCCCCTTGTTAACATCTAAAGCCCAGGAGTGCAGGCACAGCAGGCATGGTGGAATCAGCGATGACTGGCAGGAGGAAAACACCAATCTTTCACACGACACAAGGCGTGAGGGTGGTGGCAGGCGTTGTCGTAGTGGCCCTCTTCTTTACACCAGCGGCACTGGTGTATCTTCCCACAGGTCCAGGCTGGGTGGCCTCTCTTCCTGCAGACGTGGCAGCAACGGGTGGTGTAGTTGGGGACCCCCATATTGAGATCATTGAAGGCCTGACGGGCGCGCCAGAGTCATCTCCACAGGTGCTCTGGGGTCGGGCGGACTTCATACTGGATCTTGGGCAGAAGACGCTCATGCGCGTTGGCACATGCAAGTCGGTCAAGACTGTCGTTCACCGTGGTGATGTCAGCATGATACTTTACGAGGTCTTGAGCCAGCTGCTCCGTGGTCTGTTTGACGATATACTGGGCTTCTCGGAGGCACACTACTTCTGCTGTGAGGGAAGGGTCATCTTCCAATTCAAGGGCTTTGTCCACCAGGAATGTGAAGGCCTGATTCACCTGGAACGTGGCCTCTTGATTATGCGTCATGGTGGGTCAGGGGTAGGGGTGAGTACAGGTGCAGAGAGATCTGGTATAAACCCTGTCACCACGACGGCAGGTGGCATGGATCATGGGGAAGGGGCGAGCGTCAAGCTGATACTGGATGAGTGGGGCCATGACAATGGCTCCTTTGTCATCAGGAATGAAGAATGGATAGAGGGCTCCCCAACCCTCTGCGTAGTTGAGCTGCCAGCCGTCATTGTTGTCTTCACCAACAACAAGTTCACCTTGGGCAGCAGCGGTCGTGAGTTCGATGGTAGACATTGTCGTAGTCAATTGTGGTGATGGAGTGGGGGAAGGAGGAAGGGGGAGGTCCGCGGCCTCATTGCCATTGGGCCAGGTGTAGTCTGACTCTGTGCCTGGGTATCGAGGAAGGGGAGAGCGCAGGGGGTAGGAGAGCAAGTTGTTATCGATAATGTTCTTGTTTTCATCTAGGAGGAGGACCGCTTCACATGGGGGAATGGGACGGTACGTGGGGTCTGGGATATGTGGGGCAAGTGCGTCTTGTTCAGCCAGGTGTTCCATCAGGAGACGGGTGGTTTCTTCGAGTCGCCTGAGGATCCCTGGGGTCAGAGGGTGGTTTCAGTGGTTTCAAATGGTATTGGGGAGGTCCCAGCCATGGGTGTCAGCATTGACGGCGATGATGGTGACATGTTTTGCCATGTTGGCAAAGTCTTGTTGGCAGGATTGACATGCCACTTGTGTGTCGATGTCGAAAGGGGAGTCAGGTCGAGGAGTCACTGGTGGGAAAGGCATGTTACTTGTTAAGAGGGGGAAGAGGTCGATGAGGATTGAAGTTCTGTGAAAAGCTTTGTGTGTTGAATGGGTTGTATTTATACCTTTGTTCATCCACCTGTGGGGGAGTTTCTGTAATAGGTCTTGATAAGCTCAGGTGCATGCATGTCCTTGTGATCCACCCATGAGTTGTCCGAATTGGGATACCCTTTCCAATGGACGAGATATTGGAGCTTCCTGCCTTGCCCAAACCTCCTGGCATTGATGATTGAGTTGATTTCATACTCCTCCTCTCCTTCAACTGTTGGTGGTGGTCTTTTGAAGTTGGGGCTGTGTGCGATTATCTCGATATAGGGGGAGAGGAGATCAATATGAAACACATTGTGTATCTTCATCGATGGGGGGAGTTCTAGCCTGTAGGCGACGTTGGACACCTTTTGTGACACCTTGAAGGGTCCTACTCATTTTGGGGACAACTTCTTGGGCGTCCCGAGTCAGAGGTTGGTTGCTTCCAGCCAAACCTTATCATTCTCTTGGAATACTCTGGGTTGTTTGCCTTGTGATCAGTGTACATGTTCCAAATGTTTCTGTGCATCATCTCAGGCTTCCCTCATCTGTTCCATCTGTTCTCTTGCAGCAGGAACTTGGTCACTGATTTCCTCAATATGTACTCGAGGGTTAAAGCCCATGAGGAGTTCGTGCAGTGTGGCGTTCGTGACATCATGTCTCCAGGAGTTGTGTGCAAATTCAGCTACAGGGAGCATCTGGGCCCAGGTCGTTGGTTGTGTTGAGGTCCAGGGTCACAGATATTGCTCCAGCCATGTGTTCATGCGCTTTGTTTGTCCATCGGTCCTAGGGTGGAAGGCAGTCGACAGATTTTGCTGGATCCCCAGTCCCTTCACCATTTCTCATGAGAAACCCGATGTGAACCGTGGGTCTCAATCAGAGATGATTCTTTTTGGCATACCGAACCAAGGGACGATGTTTTGAAGGTACAATTTGGCTATACCTGGTCCATTGACTTCCTTTGTGCATGGGAGGAACCTTGCCACTTTTGAGCAACCTTGGTCAACTATAGTGAGTATGGCATCAAACCTATCAATTGGAGGTAGGTCAGTGATGAGGTCCATCAATACGGATTGGAAGGGGCTGGCAGTGACGTCAGTGTCGAACTTTTGGAGGGATGCCTTAGGTATGGGGCATGTTTTAGATTCTTGACATATGACACATCCCTTGACATATTGTTCTGTGAAGTCTTGGAGTCTAGGCCCTTCGTAACATCGTTGGATCAGGTCCCAGGTGTTAGCAATGCCTGGGTGACCTCCTGGGGGTGTGTCGTGTATTTGTTGTAATAAGGCACGTCGTTTAACTGGGTCATCGGGTATGTAAGTTTTGGCAAGCAGGGAGCGTAGGGGGGTAGTAGGTTGAGAAGAAAAAAGGGAAGGGGGGAGGAGGATATGGGGTTCTTCATTTTCTATCACCCCCTTGTTAAGGTCTGAGCACCGTGAAAGGATGTCGGGAAGTGTGTTGGTATGACCAGGGATGTGGGAGATTTTAAAGTCAAAGTCTTGAAGGAAGGTAAACCAGCGGGCCTGATGGCTGGTGACATTCTGAGGGACTTTAAAGTACTCTAAGTTCTTGTGGTCTGTACGGATGTCGATTGGGTGGCGTGCTCCTAAGAGTAGGGCTCTGCCTTGTTTGAATCCAAAGACCACAGCAAGGAGTTCAAGGTCATGGATGTCATACCGGTGTTCCGCCTCCACAAGGCTGCGGGAATAGAATGCAATGGGATATAGGCCATCCTCAAACTCTTGTCCGATGACTGCTGCGATTGCATAACCAGAGGCGTCAGTTTCTAAGATGAATGGTTTGTTCCAATCTGGTGTCCATAGGACTGGGTAAGTAGTTCAGGCTTCTTTGAGGGCATCAAAGGCATCTTGTTGGGGTTGGCCCCAGTGCCACTGATGTCCTTTCCTTGTCATGTCATTCAGTGGTCGTGCCAAGTCAGAGTATTTTGATATGAAGGCACGATAGAAGTTACAGAAACCCAGGAAGCCCCTTAATTCTTTGAGGTTTGTTGGCTCAGCCCAATTGCATACTCCTTCCACTTTAACAGGGTCCATCTTGATGCATCCCCTGCCTATGATCATGCCGAGGTATTCTATTTCTCGTTGGCTGAAGGAGCATTTTTCTGGTTTTAGGTACAGGTTGTGGTCTCATAACTTCTGCAGTATCTTGGTGACTTTGTTCTCGTGTTCCTTTTTGTCGTCTCATGTTGCAATGACCATGTCGTCCATGTAGATTTTGAGCCATCCTTGAGCGATCTCTTCTTGGAAGATGTCATCCATCATTGTTTGAAAGGTTGCTGGCGAATTGGTTAGGCCAAAGAACATTACGGTGGGCTCAAAGAGTCCCTCACTTGTCTTGAAGGCGGCTTTCCACTCATTGCCCTCGCGGATACAAATGTTGTTATAGCCCCATCATACATCAAATTTGGTGAACAGCTCTTTGCCTGACAGTTCTTGGACAAGGTCAGTAATCAGGGGGAGGGGGTATTTATTTGGGATCATCCATTTATTCAGCAGTCGATAGTCTTGCACCGGTCTGTATTTGCCATCCTTCTTCTTTATGAAGAAGAATCCTGCTGCATATGGGGATTTCAATTGGCGAATTCTTTTCAACTTTCGGTTGGAGGTAAGGAAGTCCCACTGTGCTTCGAGTTCCTTTGGGGATAAGGGGTAGATACAGCAGTTGAGCAATGAGGGGGCGTCGGGTTTGAGTTCGATGGTGTGGTCCCATCATCTTTTCCCTGGGAATCGTTCAGATGCTTCTTCTTCAAAGACCTTACCGTGGGGGTGGTACACTTTAGGAACTAATTCAGTCCAGTGTCACTTTGTCTTGTCAGTTGCCTTCTTGGCTAGTTGTTGGGCGACGGTGGTGGTATGCTTGATCGGGAGGTAAAACAGTTGTTCGTCCTGGGATACTCTAATCTTTATTGGGAGTCATAGCAGGTCCTGGTGCATCCATACTGGTCCACCAATGCGCCCCTTCTCCCAATCGATTTGTGGTTGAGTGCTTTCTCTGAAGGGGTACCCTAGGATGAAGTTGTCCTCTCCTATGTCGGCGACCAGGAAGACATGCTTTTGGGTTTGTCCCTGGTGTGTAAGCGTAATCATGGCTCCTTCTGTTACTGTTCCTGCTGCGTTGGTTGTCCCATCGACATTGGTCACTTTTCTTGGTCGGGATAACTTTCGCGGTTTTATATTATATGCTTCAAGGGTTCTTGGGTGAATGAAGTTTTCTGTTGCACCTGTGTCAAACAGTGCGGTCGTCATAGCTTGTTCATCTCCAACATAGCATATTAAATCCACTTGTATTGATCAATTCTTTGAGACATATACTGTGTTAGAACTACACGCCCGAATGAGAGCTATAGCACTCAGGCGCTCTGAAAACTCATATCTTCATTCTGTGCCCTCATACATTTGATGAACTCTTCTCTGTCTTCTTCTGACAGGGCTAGGAGGGTGGAAGCCAGTCCTTGTACGCTCTGAGGTGGCATGGGAATTTTCTGGGGTCCTTTGGCCGCGTCCAAGGCAACATGGGAATCCGCTACCTTGATGCATGGCTTCTGGTCGGGACAGTTCCAAGCCACGTGGCCTTGGCATGAGCATTCGTAGCAGTGCCCTTCTTTGCGATGTTTTTCTTTGTCAGCTTCGGTGACTGCCTTTTGGGCTGCTCCGGCGCTCGTGTCCATCGTGTTGGGGTCACTGATGAACAGCAGCGATAGAGTTTGAAGTTGTAGCAAAAGAGCTTTTGAAGTGCGCAAACAGAGAAGTGGATAACTCTGTAGGAGATGGGGTTCATCCCACTCCCATAGGAGGATTTATATACTTTATGGTGCGTATGTGTACATATTTACAAAAAGAGTGAGTACAGGTGTCCACAATATCGTGTATACATTGTCACAAGATAGAAAGTTCACACAGAACATAAAGTATCACATGTAGAGTAAAGGTCTGTGTCACAGGACACTTGAAACATACAATAAGGCTTTCTAGCAAGCCAAAAGGAATGTGTGCGATCCTTTAGATCGTTCCTATGGGTGAAATAGTTCATAATCTATGTGAGTGATCATACAGTAGGCAGGTTTCCTGCAGTACTTAATATCGCAGTAATAGATCTGTAACATACAGTGATCTGAAACAATTGTAGGCCTTCTATGAAGTAAAGTCTATTTAGTACAGTAATCGAGATCTTTAGCAGTTCTGATATAGTAGTCCAATTGTTATGGAGCACTTAGGGCGCTCCATCTATACTAAGCGAACTGGGTACTCCGGTTCCTAGGATCCAGCCGATCCGAGCGTTAGAGACTTACCTACAAGTTGTGTCGTCCACATTAGGCAGGTAGCCAGACCGGGCCAAGCCAGTATATCTGCATCTGTCTCAACAGTCACGGGGTGGAAGTTGTGGTCATGCTGCATTTCCAGTGTTCCCCAACTGATTCAGGTGGCGCCAGAAGAACCCTTGGGGGTTTCAAGGGGTTGGGTTCGGGTGGAGGGCATTCCTCCCTTTCTTTATTGCCTGTTTTTGCAGGTAGTTCTTGTTTTGCATCTGTGCTGCATGGCTCCAGTCTAGACTGGCCACGGTCTGGTCTGTGAACCCCACGAACCGGGTCTGAACCCGAACCGGACCTCAAACGGATGTTTGGGTTCGGGTATATGGCCAAACCAGACCTCAAGTGGGGGTCCAGGTTCGGCTTGTGCTGGTGGTCGAACCTTGCATGTGCAGGTCCAAACCCAATGCTGGCAACCTCAGTGCAGGTTCATGAGGTGACTGCATGCTTAAAAATTAATGATATTCATGTGTATCTATGTATAAAACAATACAGTAGCAGAGTAAGCAAACTAGCAAAACTAGCTATGGGTGGTCACATCGCCGCATGCTGTGTGGTCCCGTCACTGCATCGTCGTGCGGTCGTGTCACCGTGTGGTTGCGTCGCCATGTGGCTGCGTCATCGGGTGGTCGTGCGGTTGTGCGGTCGTGTCACCGTGCGGTTACGTCACCGCGTTGTTGTGTTGTCAAATCGTCACGTCATCTTCGTCATCACAACTATAATTGTGGGTGCTGCAGTGGCAGGCACAGCGGAAGGACCACTGTAGGCGGTGGTCACGCTGCGCATAGCGATGGCAGGATGCTGCAAGGTGGCAGGGAGGTGGAAGCACTAACTGTGCTGCTGCAACGTCGGTGGTGGTGGAATGGCGGGTGTGGCAGCAATATGAAACAAATACTGCAAACAAAAAAGTCAGTAAAAAAAAGACTGAAAAAGAAACTTACTTTTGGTGCAGCTAACGTGGTGTGCACGGGAGGGGCAATGAGACCACTGGAAGGGGTGCTGGGGAGCGGTGGCGCCGCAACGTCGGCGGCGGTGTGCGGGTGCGGGTGCGGGTGCGGGTGCGGGTGCAGGTGCAGGTGCGGGTGCAGCCGCAGTGAGAAACAAATACTACAAAAAAAAGATCAGTTTAAAGAAGTATGAGAAAGAAACTTGCCTGTGGCGCAGTTAAGCGCTGCTGTGGTGTGGGAGCAGCAAAAACGGCTGCACGCGTGGTAGCCAACTGCGTAGCGTGGAGAGGGGATGGAGAGTCATCATGAAAAAAACTAAGTCGCATTTTTAGTGGGTGAGAAAGTGGACTCCGTCGCACTTTCGGCTTCATCCGACTGATATTCTCACGGTCAGTAGATCATTACACTGCACGCAGCATGCAATTGTTATACACTGCACAGAATAATAAGATACTAAATAAAGCAAGATATTATTAATAAGACATTCTAAACATTTTAATAATCTTCATTTTGTTTCTTGATATATATATAGACTTTAGTGATATTGTAAATATTGGCTACTATGACACAGTGGGTAAGGTGTGCCGTGCTGTTGATTGATGTAATCTAGTTTGATTTTTGGAGTTGGAGGTTCAAACCTTGGTGTGGACTGAATATTTCCAAGCTGCCTTTACACCTAAGTTGTTGCTAATGCCCCTCTACAATTTTATACCTTTTGACTTTAAGCACTAGTTAAAGTTTATATCTAAAAATTGAACCAAACCTGACCTGAACCTGAACCAAACCTGAACCAAACCCGAACCTCATCTGAACCCAAAATGGACCCAAACCTAGGCTGAACCTGAACCAAACCTGAACCGAACCTCAGGTTCAGGTTCAGAGTATAGCCTGAGGTTTAGGTTCAGGTTCATGATTTTGCTGAACCAGACCTTGAGGTTTGGTTCAGGTTCAGGACAAATGACCCCAAACCCAAACCGAACCGGACCTTGGCCAGTCTAGGCTCCACTGTTTGAATGACTCAGGGCTTTCTCAGTCGATACAGGTGTCAGCTAACTGGGCAGGAAGACCCTGGGCGAAGAGAGTCATGGCCATTGGGTCATTGGTGTCAATGCCAGCTCAGTGAGTGAGTAGTTGAAACTTTGCGATATATTCGTCTACTGCTCCATTCTCCATTTGCAACTTTCGCAGGTCTTCCAGGGCTTGTTCGTGAGCCATGTAGTCGGTGAACATGTTGAGACGGACGCAGATATACCGGCTTGGCCTGGTCCAGCTACCTGCCTAATGTGGACAACGCGACTTGTAGGTAAGTCTCTGACGCTCGGATCGGCTAGATCCTAGGGACCGGAGTACCCGGTTCGCTTATTATAGACGGAGCACCCTAAGTGCTCCATAACAATTGGACTACTATATCGGGACTGCTAATGATCTCGATTACTATACCAAAT
>QLPC01001379.1:0-19511 GCA_003314055.1 Lactifluus hygrophoroides | reverse complement strand
TGGGGTTTGAGGGCAACAGAGGAGGCGGTGGCGATAGGCTAAGGTGACGACGAAGAGGATGAAGGACAAGAGGGCCACTAATATGACCAGGGAGGCAGATGAGAGGGATAGCCTGGGAGCTATGATGAGGGAAGCGACAGATGAACAGTCTGAGGACTGCTCCTCAATTCAGGGGGGTATATATATACATGGGGGCAGGTCCGTGCGTAGGTTTAGGGCAGGCAGTAAGTAGGTACACGAGCAATAAACGAACAAGTCACAAGTCCGTGATCTATTGAGTGAGCCAATAGGAATAATCGAGCGAGTCGTACCATTCTATAAATAAGTGTGCAGCAACTGTGGAACCTTAACTGCAGAACTGCGGAGTCCAAGAATAGACATAGGGGTTATCGTCCAATGGTGATAAGAGAGCAGGGACAAGGAAGAGCCGGAGGAGATCTCCGAGTGGAGATATCCATCAAGGAGCGGTAATGGGGAATCCCCTGAGGAATCCCCAAGCAGGAATATCCGAACGACTGGTTCAGATAATGAGGAGGGAAGCCGGACAGCCGGTTCGGCTCAGGAGGTAACTGAATAGCCGATCACGTGCCGTATCCCACGGTCATGTGTAAGGGTCAGAGGATCGAAGGAGTCACGTCGCTGTATCCCACGGTCATGTGCAGGAGGGTCAGAGGGGTCACGTGCCGTATCCCACGGTCATGTGCCCAGGTCAGAGGGTCAGATAGGTCATGTGATACTTCCCATGATCACATGACCCCCGGTTCATGGTGGCGAGGTTTCATGGTTCATGACAGCATCCCCTTTTTATAACTGCTACACCGATAGCAGTATTACTGAGGTTGGGGCATGCATGGGTACCGCTTGTGGAAGGCTGCAACAAGGTCTTTGGCATAGGTCATCGAAGAGGCTGGGAGCCAGGAGTTTTTGGAGTTGGGGTAGCCCTTCCATTTGACTAGATATTGGATGCCCCTACGGTTGCGGGTGAGATGGGATTGGAGTACTGATTCAAGTTCGAAATGGCCCTCTTTGTCATTGATTATTTCTGGTGGTGGACAGGTGAAGTTAGGGCCATGAGCAAGCGTCTCTTTGTAAGGCATCAGGAGAGAATGGTGGAAGACGGGATAGATTCTCCATGATGAAGGAAGGGCAAGTCTGGAATTGACAGAGGTGGTGGATATGATTTTGAAGGGACCGTGGCGTTTAGGTGTGAGTTTCGCCTTTGGGTGAGTGGTCGTGATGTTTGTCCCTTCAAGCCAGACTAAATCTCCTGGTTTGAATCGATGAGTAGGGCCATCTGGACGGGAATGTTTCATGATTTCGGAGGCCAATCGGAGGGCAGCAGCGGTTTCAGATCGGAGGAGTTCCAGATGTTTAAAACGTTCCTCAACAGAGGGGGAAGTGGATTGGGGTACAAGGGAGGGGGTGAACCGGGGTTGGTAGCCATACCATATCTCGAAGGGCGACTTGCCCATGGCAGAGTGAGGTCAGATGTTATGTGCGAATTCCATGAATGGGATTAGGGAGACCCAATTGTCTTGCTGGAAGTTACAGAATATGTGGAGGTATTGTTCCAGCTCTTGATTAACGCATTCAGATTGACCATCGGTCTGGGGGTGGTAGGCTGTACTGAGGTGGGATTCTACGTGGAGGGCTTTCCACATGGAGATCATGACTTGGGAGGCGAACTGAGGTCCGCGATCAGATATAACATGTTCCAGGAGACCCGTTCTTCTCCACACGTTATCAAGGAAGAGGGTGGCGGTTTGCTCTGCATTGATATCCTTGTTACAGGGGGTCAGGATGGTTGCTTTGGTGAAGCGATCGACGATGACAAAAAGACAGGTGAAGCCTTGGGAGACAGGGAGGTCTACGATGAAGTCCATGGTGATTGTGACCCATGGAGCAGCGGGGATTTCATTGGGTTTCAAGGGGATGGGTTTCTTGGGCAGGTTCTTTGAAGACTGACAGGTGGCACAGCCATTGATGTAGTCATGGATGAAGGCTGTCATTCCAGGCCACCAATATTCTTGGGATACGAGTTCAGTTGTCTTCCATCTTCCTGGGTGTCCAGATGCCAAGGAGTCGTGGTGCATGGAGGTGATGTCATGTCATAACTGGGGTCTTTCGGGACATAAATGTCACGCCAACCGTGATGTGACCCGTCAGGTGATGAGCGTAACCTCGTGCACCCAGTATGTTCTACGATAGTCTCTTACCTTCCGTATTGTTCCTATATGTTCTACCGTGCCCCATCGTGTTCCGTCATGCCTCATAGTGCCCCAGCATGTACTAGTAGCTTCTATCGACCCGTGTATATAAGTCACTGTAGATCTGTGAACAAGCCTTAAGCTTGTTCTCCTGTGAATCTATCGGGTTTCCAGTGAACTTGCCTCTAGAACAGTCTGGTCCTCTGGTAGACAAAGGGACCTCTTAACTCAAAGACACTGTGCTTGTAAAGAAGCCAGACTTGTACTCCGAAACACGAACAAACCTCGACACACATCACCCGAGGCGTGACATTAGAACAAGCTTACCACTCGAACGACACCCAACTGATCTAGCCAAACATCACGATGACGTCGACTAGCCACGACTGGCGTATTATCCACCTCAACCAACAAAGGCCGACAGAAGCTCAGCTTGCAGAGCTTGCCTTGCCATTTGAAATCACACCCGAAATAGAAAATAATGTACCGGAGCAATTTCTACGCGAAAATCAGCGGGATGCATACATTATATTCTACATGACCCCTGAAGCCGATCACTCCCCATGGCAAGGGTACTTTTGTAACTACAAAGGTGCCAAACTTGCCATCTCTAACTTGTTTGGAGTATGGTTCGAAATCCGCCGACAAAACGACAAGTGGGAAGCGTTTCGGGTCCTCCGAGTGTCGTTTAACGCCAAACACGTCCCACTGAAGGGAGTCGACCTCGAAAAACTAACCACAACCGGAGAACCTGTCCCGGCTTCATGAGCCCCAACCCGACCAGGAAGTCGTGCCGAGAATATTGAAATTGTCAAAACACCCGAAGAACATGAACCAATGGCAGCCAGGTCATCGCGCACCAAACAAGGCATATGACGCCCCGACCCTCGACGCCCCCGTGGTACCGGCAACGACCCTATGTCGCTAGAATACCTAGACGTCGAACCGGTTGAGGAAAAACAGATCTGCCTTGAAGGGATCCCACCCGATCGCTTTGATGGGGATCAACGAAAGATGACCCGCTTCTTGACACAATTCAAGCGATACATGCTGATGAATAGAAGCGCGAGTATCGCCCGTGATCCATACAAGCACGCGGCGTTCTTCCTCAGCCTCGTTGAAGGCCCTAAAGTCGAGGGATGGACCGAGCAAAACTATGCCTGGCTCGACGACGTCGAGCGTGGCAATGAACTGACCCCATTTGGGATGACGGTGTGGGACGTCCTCGAAAGTGACTTCAAGCGGTCGTTTACGGATTATGCGGCCCACGAACAGGCCCTAGAGGACCTGCAAAAGCTGCAGATGGAAGGAGGAGCAGTAGACAAATATATAGCGAAATTCCAACTACTTGCTCACCGAGCCGGCATCAACGCCAATGACCCAATGGCCATGACCCTCTTTGCCCAAGGCCTCCCAGCCCAACTCGCTGACGCCTGTATCGACCGCGAAAGTCCCGAATCCTTCGAACAGTGGAGCCATGCAGCCCAGACACAGAATAAAAACTACCTGCAGAAGCAGGCGATAAAGAAAGGGAGAAACGCCCTACACCCGAATCCAGCCCCACGAAACCCCCAAGGGTTTTTCTGGCGCTGCCTGAATCAGTCAGGGAACACCAGAAACGCGGCACGACCACGACTCCCACTGCATGACCCCAACGCGATGGATACAAGTGCCGGAGCTGCCCAAAAGGCAGTCACTGAAGCGGAGAAAGAAAAACACCGCAAAGAAGGAAGGTGCTACGAATGCTTGCATCAAGGTCACGTGGCACGGAACTGCCCCGATCGAAAGCCACGTGTCAAGGCGGCGGACTCCCACGCTATCTCGGACGCGTCCGAGAACCCTCAGAAAGTTCCCACGCCACCTCAAAGCGTACAAGGACTGGCCTCCACCCTCATGGCCCTGTCAGAAGAAGATAGGGAGGAATTCATCAAGTGTATGAGGGCACAAAATGAAGATATGGGTTTTCAGGACGCCTGAGTGCTGTAGCTCTCATTCGGGCGTATAGTTCTAACACAGTATATGTCTCAAAGAATCGATCAATACGAGTGGATTTAATATGCTATGTTGGAGACGAACAAGCTATGACGACTGCGCTGTTCAACACAGGCGTGACAGAAAACTTTATCCATCCAAGGACCCTCAAGGCGTACAATATAACACCACGAAAACTTTCCCGACCACGAAGAGTGACCAACATCGATGGGACAGTCAACGCAGCAGGAATGGTGACAGAAGGAGCTGTCATCACACTCACGCACCAGGGACAAACACAGAAACACATCTTCCTGGTTGCTTGTTACGATAGCGTATCTCGGACCTACTTTTCTTTTTTCTGACTGTGCACCTTCCCTCCATTGATCCTAGGACTACCCACTTGACGCACAGCCTTCCATCATCATTATGACATCATCATGATGTCACTGTACCTACTATGACGTTGTACCACTAAGCAGCCCCACCTATGACCGCATTTGACTCCACTTACTCCAATGACCTCATTGATCCCGTTAGCTATATATACCTGTAGGATGCTACCGTGTACTGCAGATTAGTCCTTCTCAATAAACAGGACTTGACATCGAACTCCTTACTGGGTGCCCGCATTCCAGTTCCCTCCTTTACTCCTTGTGAACCACCCGAACTCCTGCTCTTAGCTTGAGCATCGAACGTCAACTTGTTTCTGTCAAAGACCCGGAGTACAAGTCGTACAGAAGGGAACGTCCTACCCTAACATTGCTGACATAGGGGAAGACAACTTCATCCTGGGATACCCCTTCAGCGAGAGTATACAACCAAAGATCAACTGGGAAGAAGGATGAATTAGTGGTCCAGTATGGATGCATCAAGATCAACTGCGACTCCCAGCCAAAATCAAGGTGTCCCAAGATGAACAACTGTTCTACCTCCCGATCAAACACGCCACCACCATTGCCCAACAACTAGCCGAGAAAGCAACGGATAAAACCAAGCGACATTGGACCGAGTTAGTCCCCGAGGTATACCACTCTTATGGAAAGGTGTTCGAAGAAGAGGCATCAGAGAGATTCCCTGGGAAGAGACAATGGGACCACACCATAGAGCTCAAGCCCGATGCCCCTTCCTCTCTGAACTGCCGCATCTACCCCCTATCCCCAAAAGAACTCGATGCACAGAAAGAATTCCTCGCCTCCAATCGACGCCTGAAGAGGATCTGTCGATCCAAGTCACCGTACGTGGCAGGCTTCTTCTTCGTGAAAAAGAAGGATGGCAAGTACAGACCAGTCCAGGACTATCGCCCATTGAACAAATGGACCATTCCCAACAAATACCCCCTTCCGCTTATCACCGACCTCGTCCAAGAACTATCGGGTAAAGAGCTATTTACCAAGTTTGACGTGCGATGGGGCTACAACAATATTCGCATCCACAAAGGAGACGAGTGGAAAGCTGCGTTCAAGACAAGTGAAGGACTCTTCGTGTCACGGTATCTCGACGTTCTATGGACTATTCTTTTCTTCCCAGACACGTTGTAACCCTCGCATCCGGAGGGCTTCCCTTTACGATACATGCCTATGGACTTCTGACCCCTTACCTATGGTACTTATCTTACGGACTCGTTATCGCTCAGTAAGGGCTCTAGGCCCTCTATCTTTGTACCCCACTTACCGGACTATGACACGCACCCCTATTGTTGAGACGGACGTAGATATACCGGCTTGGCCCGGTCCGGCCACATGCCTAATGTGGACGACGCGACTTGTAGGTAAGTCTCTGACACTCGGATCAGCTAGATCCTAGGAACCGGAGTACCCGGTTCGCTTATTATAGACGGAGCGCCCTAAGTGCTCCAAGACAATTGGACTTCCATATCGGGACTGCTAACGATCTCGATTACTGTATGGAATAGAATAGACTTTGTAGAAACCGTATGATCATTGTGATCACTTATGTTTCAGATCTATTAACACGATATTAAGTACTGCAGGATACCTACCTACTGTATGATCGTTCACATAGATCAAGGACTGTTTCATCCATAGGAACGATCTAAAGGATCGTAAACATTCTCTTAGGCTTCCTAGAAGCCCTTACTGTATGTTTCAAGTGTCCTGTGACACGGACTTTTGGTATGTGTATGTTCTACGTACCTTTTCTATCTCGCGTCAATGTAAACGCGATATTGTGGACACCTAAACTCACTGTTTAGCACAATATGTACATACATACACCTAAAAGTATATAATGCCTCCTATGGGAGTGGGACGAACCCCATCTCCTACAGAGTTATTCACATCTCTGTTTGCGCTCTCAAAGCTTTAAGCTCTACTTCAAACTCTTTTACTCGCTGCTGTTCATCACCTATCTCATGACTCGAAGGCCTCGGAAGGCCTCTGTACTATACTGGATACAGTTATATGACTTGACAGATACTGGATCACAGGACAGGCCTATGGAAGGCAGTGGAACATACTGGAAGGGCCTCAGGAGCGCCAGTGGACGTACTGTAGACTACTTAAGGACTTGTGACGTCTCTAGGTAGCCTTAGGTCTGTTCTCCTCATGGATATACTTTCTAAGTCATCCCTCTTATCGTGTGAACCCTCGCTCCTCAAGCTCATTGCTTGACCTTGCTTGGAACAGACTAAGACAAGTCAGAGGACGTATCGAGTCCTTGCTAGACTTGTGGACACGCTTAGGACTTAAGCGTGACACTTCGAACCAACCGTAATGTTCTTTGGGCTTACAAACTCGCCCGCGACCTTCCAAATGATGATGGACGACATTTTCCAAGAGGAGATCGCCCAAGGCTGGCTCAAGATCTACATGGACAACATGGTCATCGCCACAAGAAACAATCTCAAAGAACACAAGGATAAAGTGACGAAGATACTGCGGAAGTTGCAAGAACACGACCTATATTTGAAACCAGAGAAATGCTCCTTTAGCCAACAAGAAATTGAGTATCTCGGTATGATTATAGGAGGAGGACGTGTCAAAATGGACCCCGTCAAAGTAGAGGGCGTTCGTAATTGGACAGAACCAACAACCTTGAAGGAATTAAGAGGCTTCCTCGGTTTCTGTAACTTTTACCGCGCCTTCATTTCTAAATACTCCGACCTAGCACAACCACTGAACGACATGACGAGGAAAGGATACCAGTGGCACTGGGGCCAACCCCAACAAGATGCCTTCAACGCCCTAAAAGAAGCGTGCATAACCTATCCGGTCCTGCGGACGCCTGACTGGAACAAACCATTTATCCTAGAGACCGATGCCTCCAGCTACGCAATTGCGGTGGTCATCGGTCAAGAATTCGATGATGGACTGCATCCCATCACGTTCTACTCCCGCAGCCTAGTAGAGGCAGAGCACCGCTATGACATCCATGACCTCGAACTCCTAGCTGTGGTCTTCGGCTTCAAACAAGGAAGAGCTCTGTTCCTAGGGGCCCGCCATCCCATTGACGTCCACACAGACCACAAAAACCTAGAGTACTTTAAGGTCCCACAGAAGGTAACCAGCCGCCAGGCCCACTGGTTCACCTTTCTGCAAGATTTCGACTTTAAAATCTCACATATTCCCGGCCATACCAATACCCTCCCCGACATCCTTTCCTGTCGCTCAGACCTTAACAAGGGGGTGATAGAGAACAAAGAACCCCGCATTCTACTCCCCCCTTCCCTTTTTTCATCCCAACCTACCACCCCCCTACGCTCTCTATTGTCAAAAACTTACATTCCCGATGACCCAACCAAACGACGGGCCCTGCTACAACAGATACACGACACACCTCCAGGGGGCCACCCAGGCATTGCCAACACCTGGGACTTGGTACGACGACAGTATGAAGGCCCCAGACTCAGAGACTTCACCGAACAATACGTCAAAGGGTGTGCCATCTGTCAAGAATCAAAGACCCGTCCCATACCCAAAGCACCCCTTCAATGATTCGACACCGACATTACTGCAGGCCCTTTCCAGTCCGTCTCGATGGATCTGATAACTGATCTACCGCCAATCGAGGGATATGATGCCGTACTCACTATAGTCGACCAGGGGTGCTCCAAAGCAGCCAGATTCCTCCCCTGTACAAAGGAGATAGACGGACCAGGCGTCGCCAAGCTATATCTCCAGAATATCGTCCCCTGGTTCGGAATGCCGAAAAGGATCATCTTGGACCGAGACCCACGATTCATGTCAGGGTTCTCAAAGGAGATGGCCAAAGGGCTGGGGATCCAACAGAACCTGTCAACAGCCTTCCACCCCAGGACTGACAGACAGACAGAACGCATGAACGCATGGCTAGAGCAATACCTACGACCCTGGACGTCAACCCAACCAACGATCTGGGCCCAGATGCTTCCCATCGCTGAGTTTTCCCACAACTTGTGGAGACATGACATGACAAATGCCACACCACATGAACTCCTCATGGGCTTTAACCCCCAAGTACATATTGAGGAAATCAGCGACCAAGTCCCCACTGCGAAAGAACGGATGGAACAGATGAAGGAAGCATGACAAGATGCACAAAAACATCTGGAACATGCACATCAGTCATGAGGTAAACAGCCGAGGGTATTCCAGGAAGGCGAAGAAGTCTGGCTGGAAACAACCAATCTTCGACTCAGGACGCCCAAGAAATTATCCCCAAAACGAGTAGGACCCTTCAAAATAACACAATGAGTATCCAATGTTGCCTACCGTCTCGAACTTCCCCCATCAATGAAGGTACACAACATTTTCCACATCGATCTTCTTTCTCCCTATATCGAGACAATTGCGCATGGTCCTAACTACAAAAGGCCACCACCAGAAGTCGAGGGAGAAGAAGAGTATGAAATCGACTCGATCATCGATGCCAGGAGGTTCGGGCGAGGCAAGAAGCTCCAATATCTTGTCCATTGGAAAGGGTATCCCAATTCGGACAACTCATGGGTGGATCACAAGGACATGCACGCACCCGAGCTTATTAAAGCCTACTATAGACATTCCCCCACGGGTGGACGAGCAACAGTATAAGAACATGATCCACTCAGAAATAAATCCCCATCGCAGAACCTCAATCCTCTTCAACCTCTTCCCACCACATGTCTCAACCATCTTCTTGCCCTACTTCACCTTTCGATATCGACACACAAGTGGCACGGCGGTCTCTTCGCCGGAACCTAGCTGATGCCGCTGAACACGCCGCCATGATCACCATCAATGTGGACGTGCACGGCTGGGACCTCCCCAACACCATCTGAAACCATCGAAACCACCCCCCGACACCAGGATCCCTCTGACGCCTCAAAGAGGCGGCACACCTCCTGATGGAACATCTCGCTGAACAGGCTGACGAACCCATCCACATTCCCGACCCCACCTACATTCCGATTCCCCCACGCGAAGCTGTCCTGCTACTGGACGAGAACAAAAATGTCCTCGATAACAACCTCCTCTCCTACCCATTGCGCTCCCCCCTTCCCCGATACCCGGGTGGTGAGACTGACTTCACCTGGCCGACCGGTAATGAAGCAACAGACCTCCCCCTTCCCCCATCACCGACCCCCTCTCCTGCGTCAAGCGCGGCGTCCACTATAGAATTGACTACCCCAGCTACCTGGGGAGAGGAGGAAGAGACCGACGCCCATGATGGGTGGCAAATCAACTATGCAGAAGGACAAGGTGCCCTTTACCCATTCTATATCCCAGACAACGAGGGGTCCATCATCACCGCCCCCCTCATTCAGTATCAACTCGATGCCAGGCCCTTCCCCATGATCCACGCCACCCAGCGACGAGGTGGGCGAGTTTACACCAAGTCGCTCAGAGCACGCACACAGCCTTACCCCCACCCAACCATGACCTGTAACCAAGAAGCGGCTTTCCAAGCCAACCAGCCCTATACCTTCCTCGTCGACCAAGCCCTAGAACTGGAAAACGACCCGTCCCTAGCCGCAGAGGTGGTAAGGCTGCAAGAGACCCAGTACATCGTCAAGCAGTCTGCCGAGCAGCTGGCGCAAGGACTAGTCAAGTACCACGCAGACCTGGCAACCATGAACGACAGCCTCAGCCAGCTCGTCCGTGCCAACGCCCATGAACAACTCCTCCCCAAGATCCAGTACAAAGTACGACCTAGCGCGGAGTACCCCTGGTGCCGTCTCTGGCGCGCACAACAGGCCTTCAACGACCCCAACATGGGGGTCCCCAACTACCGAAACCGCTGCTGCCACGTCTGCAGGAAGGAAGGACACCCAGCCTGGACTTGCGGGAAGATCCATCGGTGTCGATGGTGCAAAGAGGACGGTCATTACGACGACGCCTGTCGCCACCCGCACACGATGTGCCGCATCAAAGGTTGGTGCCTCCCGCCTACCAGTCACTGACACTTCCATCGTGTGTGCCGCACTCGTACCCCGCCTACTGCTTAGGACGTTAACAAGGGGGTGATGTCACGCCAACCGTGATGTGACCCGTCAGGTGACGAGCGTAACCTCGTGCACCCAGTATGTTCTACAATAGTCTCTTACCTTCCGTATCGTTCCTATATGTTCTACTGTGCCCCGTTGTGTTCCGTCGTGCCTCATAGTGCCCCAGCATGTACTAGTAGCTTCTATCGACCCGTGTATATAAGTCACTGTAGATCCGTGAACAAGCCTTAAGCTTGTTCTCCTGTGAATCTATTGGGTTTCCAGTGAACTTGCCTCTAGAACAGTCTGGTCCTCTGGTAGACAAAGGGACCTCTTAACTCAAAGACACTGTGCTTGTAAAGAAGCCAGACTTGTACTCCGAAACACGAATGAACCTCGACACGCATCACCTGAGGCGTGACAGTAAATGCGTCCTTGATACAGGATAAGGCCACTGGGGTCGAGGTTCCAATCTTGAAGGCCTTTGGTCAGGGATGGGGGTCCGGAGGTGAGGATAGTGGTTAATGCAGCAGAAACTTCAGGGTCATGATTCTGGGAGGATTGTATTCTGGATTTTAAGTCCGGGGGAGGGATACTCGCAGCAGCGGTGGTTAAGGCAGCAAAAAATTTCTGGTCCAGGAGGACTTGTTCATCGTCTTCAGGAAGCATCCCCTTTTTATGATCTGGACACCGAGACAGAGCATCGGCTTTGTTGAAAGTGCCGGGTTTATGGACGATGAAGAAGTTGTAACATGATAGAGCAAGGGACCACCGTGCTTGACAGCGAGTCAGATGGCGTTTTGACTGGAAGTAGGCAAGATTCTGGTGATCAGACCAGATTTCGATCTTGAAATGCGCACCTTCAAGGAAGTGTCGGAAGTGTTCAAGGGAGCGGACTATAGCAAGGAGTTCCAAATTGTGGACAGGATAACGGGATTCAGTGGGGTTCAGGGCTTTGGACAGGAAGGCAACGGGGTGCCACCGATTGAGTTCATCGGGTTGTTCTAGAATTGCGCCATACGCAAACTGGGAAGCGTCTGTGATGAGACGGAAGGGTTTTTCGTGATCTGGGAGTGACAGGACAGGGGATTTCTGAAAGGCGTCGAGCAAGCGCCTAAAACTGGATTCTTGAGCTGGTCCCCAGGACCAGGGGACATCCTTTGTGGTAAGGTAATACAGAGGCCAGGCTATGAGGGAAAAGTCTTTGATGAACCGGCGGTAAAAATTCATGAAGCCAAGGAGGGACTGGATGTGTTTAACGGTACGGGGAGTTGGCCATTTCAGGATAGTGTCGACCTTCACGGGATCCATCACGATGCGATTGTGGGAGATGATAAGACCGAGGTAGTCGATGGATGTCTGGTGGAATTCACACTTGGGGGGTTTCAGGAAGAGGTCGTGCTTTGCTAGCACCTGAAGGACTTTATGGACAAGGTCGTGGTGTTGAGCCATTGTAACAGTAAAGATGAGGATGTCGTCCATGTAGACGATGACGTGATTTGTGGCTAGAAGATCCGCGAAAGCGTGATTCATGAAGGACTGAAAGGTCACAGGGGAGTTGCAGAGGCCGAAGAACATGACCTTGGGCTGGAACAGTCCACGGGAAGTTTTGAAGGCAGCTTTCCATTCATCGCCTTCCTTGATTCGGATGTTGTTGTAGCCCCAATGAACATCCAATTTCGTGAAGTACATGGCATGAGTGAGCTTGTCGATAAGGTCCGGGATCAGTGGTAGTGGATACCGGTTGGGGATGGTGATGTCATTGAGGGCTCAATAGTCTTGGACAGGATGGAGTTCATCTCTGTCCTTTTTCTCTATGAAGAACAGGGGGGAAGCCATGGGAGACTTGGAGGGTTCGATGTAGCCCTGATCCAACATTTGGGCTAGGAACTTCTGGAGCGTGAGGTCTTCTCGTGGAGTGAGACAATAGATGGGGCAATCATGGAGTTGTGTGTCCTGAACGAGGTTGATTGCATGATCCCATGGCTGATGACTGGGGAGGCGATGCGACTCCTCTTCGCTAAAGATTCGCCTGAAGGAGGGATTGCTGAGATATTCTGGAGGGACAAGGTCTTCCAGCCATGTCAGAGGGGTAGGTTTATTCTGGGAAGCCAAAAAGGTGGAAATAGTGCCCTTGGATCTGGATTTTGGCTTGGAGTCAACTGAAGCAGCGGGTTTATGCTGCACCGGGAGACAAGAAGCAACCAGAGCAGGTTGCACAGATGGACGCGAAGCAGCCGTGGCAGGCTGCACAGGAGCAGGATGTGGTTGTTTGGATACAAACCAGGGGACAGGAGGGGAAGGAAGATCAGAAGCAGCAGACGGCTGCACCAGTGGACAGGAAGCGACTGACGCAAGTCGCACAGAGGTGACGGATGTTGGGGGGACAGGATGACTGGAAGCAGTGAACTCATACTGCACAGATGCATCGGAAGCAGCCGGATCGGGCTGCACAGATAACGGCGAATGGGACAGGAATGCCAGATGGAGAGCGGGATCCTCAAGGATGAAACCATTATCCTTAGGATTGAGAGTGGGAAATGCGGAAGCATCGAAGAAGGGGTAATCAGGGTCAAAATCGTCATTGTCGATGCACAGAAGGTGAGCAAGGGAGCGCGGGGAAGGGGCGACCATGGAAGCCACCATGACAGGTGGCGCAGAGAGTTTGCAGGAGCTAGGACAGCGAGTGAAGGATAGAGAGCTTTGGGTGAAGTCGATTTCTGGATTGTGTGTGGATAGCCAGTCTGTCCCAAGGATGATGTCATGGTCGCCAACGTTGGAGATGAGGAACTGGAGAGATTCTTGGTGGTAGCCACCACCATTTCTTGCTGGCAAACAGAGGGTCTGGGAGGTCTGGGAGGTGATGCGGCCGTTGGTGTTGGGAGAACTGTCGATGTTTTGAACTAGGATGGGTGGCAGAGGGGTACAGGTGAAGCCATGCTTTCTTGCATAGGCTTCGTTCATGATGGTGCCTTCAGCACCGGAGTCAAGAAGTGCGCGCGCGCTGATATAAGATACATTCTTTTCCGATTCCAAACCTCGTCCGACGACTATGAGGGCGCGCACAGAGATAGCAGGGGTCTTCCTTCCGAGATGTGATACCAAGCCGACAGCCAGCACTGCTGTGGCAATCACCAAAAATCCCGATTACGAACCGGGTCTGGAGGCGTTGATGCTGAACATGTTACCGGAGGCTCCACTAGCTGGGAGCGATTGATGGGTTCCTCATACCAGGAACGCATCGCAGAGAGAGTGACTATATTGCTAGGATCAGCCTGCCCACCGGGCTGTCCCCCTTGGTCGATGGCATCCAGAGTCATTGGGGCTGCGTGTAGCTTGCGCGATTGGTTTCCAGATGTGCCACTTCTTTTCTTTGGGCACCTGCTACTGAAGTGGCTGGGCTCACCACAGTACAGACATAGTTTGTTCTTGATGCAGTAGTTCCACTGTCCCGGGGTTAACTTGGTAAATCGTTTTTTCTGAGGCGCGGTGCTTCCACCAGGGACGATTTTGCTGAGGGGACCAGAGTAGTTCAATTCAAGGGTGGAATCGGGAGTGTCGGGGGAATCCAGGGAGAGCTCTTGGAAATGGCATCCTAGAGGGTTCAACTTTCGCCCAAATAACTTGTAAGATTGCTCAAAGGTGCGACAGAGGTCGACCAATTGAGCCAGAGTCGTTGGAGGGGGATTGACGCCGAGCATTCTGTCACTGAGAGTCGGGATGATGTTCTTTCTGAAGGCATAGATTTTGGTATTTTTGTCGACGTTGGCACAAGTGGCGTAGGTTGACCATTCTTGATACCACTCGTTGAAGGGGCACGTCCCTTGGATGGTACTATGCATTTTCTCAGTGGCAGTGAGGTGGGATTCAATGGGGATGAACTGGATCTTGAACTGTTTACGGAATTCTGCCCACGTTCCAAAATCAATGGGAGAGCGCTTGAGCGCAGCTTGAGTCAAGTCGTGGGCCCACTCTCCAGCAGTGGAGCCCAACTTGAAGTGGGTTAGAGTGGATGAGACGTGGCAGCTCTCGTCAGGGAAGTTGCTGCCATTCAGATAATAGTAGTTCTTGAGTTGAGACCAGAAGGATTCGGCTTTATCTGCTGAACCATTGAAGGGTTCTGGGGGGTTCCCAAGGAGTTTCCTGGAGTTGGCGGCAGCCATTAGTGTTTCAAGGTCCAGTTAATGTAACTGAAAAAAAGGGGTTAACCGGACTGGACCTTAACCGGAAAAAACCGGACTGCAGTTATGGTTAAGCTGGATTCAGACTGGTCCAGTTAAAGGTTAAGGGGGTGAAGACTTTTTTAAAAAACCGCATAAAAACCGGTTTTAACCGATTTTAACCAGTCTTTTAAGTGCCCACTAAGGGTTAACTAAGTCCTGACTAAATTTCAACCATTGAGACATTCTCACTTGTCTTTTTTCTGTTTTTTTGTCATTTCTAGGGATGAGCAGTCATGGATGCTCCAGAAAATGGCCGGTCCGGTCCGGGCTGCGCTCCTTCCTAATCGGGAAAGTGACAAAACTTGTACTCTAAGTCCATCATTCAGATCACACTGCAAGTTGAGTTATGAGCTACAGTGTGCACAAGTCACAGTTAGTGTAACAATTGATTTAGTGTTGACTTAGACTGCATTTAGTATACAGAGTGTGATGGTAATCAATCTGTGTGCCCTTCAGTTCAAGCCATAAGGACTTTTAGTATACAGAGTGTGATACTACTGTAGTAATCAACTTGCACGCCCTTCAGTTCAATCAATTAGGACTTGTAATTTCACAGAAAGATTAAGTACAATACAATCTACTGATAAGATGATGCCGAACCGATTCGGGCTGGCCGTTCTCAAACGCGTTTACTGTTTTGTAACTGGTCCCAGTCTTAACTGGTCTTAACTGGTTAAAATTATGTATCTAGACCGAAATAGACCGGTTTTTTGCAGTTCAGTTCGGTTAATTGGCATTTGGGATTGGTCTTTAACCGGTTACGGTTACGGTTAACTCAAATTCGGGCCCAAAAACCGGACCAGACCGGACTTGAAAACACTAGTGACCATCGGATGTACTGCATAACCAGGAGTTATCGTAGTGGGCATCGTCACGCCGTTGTTGTGCCAGTGGACTCAATTTGCCAAAGTGTACACCTCTTACCTAGATTTGGTCCTTTATCCCCTCGTGATTGGAATACCTTTAATGTTCTTGAATGTTGTAATACATTTTTTGTTAATCCTTTCCTTGATAGACATACTTTTATGACGATCCAGTAGCTACTTTGACATCAGCAAGATCACAAATCGCTAGAGTTACTAGCACTAGTACCATTAGTACAGCTAGTAAGCTAGATTGCGGCCTAGATCTACTGAACTTGTCATGATTTAGTTCTCGGTAGTCTAGCGCTAGCTATCTAGTTTTCTACATAGATCTAGATAAATCACTAGCACCAGGGCTCAATGTACTAGACGTAGCCGAGTTTTCTATAGACAGATAGATAACTAGATCCGCTGTCAGTGCCTAGCTAGTGCGTGTGCGCGCTCAAAGCTCTCAAATTTTACTAGTCTGTTTTAGGCCCTGTGAAGTGGCACCAACGCCGCCCTTAACAGACACATCATAAGTTACAGGCACCAATATTCAGGTTTCAGGGACCCAGGGAGCTAATTTCGGCTGAAAACGGGTGTTGACCGTTCACATGTTCACACACTAATTTCCAGGAGGGAGCGACCCTGGAACTTAATTTCGGCTGTGGACCAGTGGCGACCGATCGCCACGTTCCCACACTAAACTCCAGACGGGTGGGGACTTAATTTCGGCTGTGAACTGGCGGCGACCGATCGCCATGTTTGCATACTGATTAGTACTGATGTACTGATGTACTGATTACTGATTA
This sequence comes from Lactifluus hygrophoroides, assembly GCA_003314055.1. Taxonomy (NCBI): domain Eukaryota; kingdom Fungi; phylum Basidiomycota; class Agaricomycetes; order Russulales; family Russulaceae; genus Lactifluus; species Lactifluus hygrophoroides. The sequence goes on along the minus strand of QLPC01001379.1, from coordinate 3,050 downwards.
ACTGATTCACTGATTCACTGATTCAGGAGGGAGTGATCACAATTTACCCACTAACCTCAATTTATCTACATATTTTCACGTACACGCTATGGAAGGTTCGAGGCACATCTCAGAATCTTTGCACACAGATGCACCTGCACACCTCTCGTGCCCATGCTTGCGCGTACACACAATTGTAAACCCAAATTATTGTTCTAGAGTGGGCCGATTAAGATAGCGCCTAAGTGAAATGAGAGATGAACTCACCAATCTAGACCATGTTGGCGCGAGGGTTCAATGTACCTTCACCCTCCTCGCCGTCGTAGTCCTCAGCGTCTTCTTCATATAAATCGGTCAGGTTCATGTGTGTAAACACTTGGTAAAGAATGAGCTCCCAATGGCCATCCTCCAATTGACATGCCGACTTTGCGAACGCGCGCGCTTTCTCACCCCATGTGTTACAATACGAATCTGGACTTATTTTCTTTTCTTCTGACTGTGCACCTTCCCACCCATTGACCCCTTGATCGCCCCACTTATCGCACAGCCTCCCCCATCATTATGACATCATCATGATGCCATTGTACTTATCTTGACGTCAGACTTACTAAGTGACCCCACTTTGACTCCACCATGCTCCAATGACTTCATTGTACTATTTAGCTATATAAACCTGTAGGATACGACCTTGTACTACAGATTAGTCCTTCTCAATAAACAGGACTTGTTACTCGAACTCCTTTACTGGGTGCCTGCATTCCAGTCCCTCCTTTATCTTGTGAACCACCCGAACTCTTGCTCTTAACTTGAGCACCGATCGATACTTGCCTCTGTCAACTCCAGAAGTACAAGTCGTACAGAAGGGAACGTCCTACCCTAACACCATGGATTGTCAACGAATTTGAGGCCATGGCCCACCACTGGCATCTTACATTGACTCGTTTCTCGTTTGACCTTGAGACCATCTTCGCCATTCCTGAAGATAGTGAGAGCACGTTCGACCTAATTTGTGATATCCATCAGTATTGTGTGAATGCAATGAAAATTTGTGCGCCTCAGGACAACTTACCACAGCCGACGCAAGAGCGAGAGCACCAAACTGGTGGTGATAATTCTCTGTGATTGTGGATATCTTCCGGAGATGCGTGGCGAATACCCTCGCGATAAGATCTGACGCAAATGGCCCTTTTGCGAACTGGAAACAGTAAATCAAATCGTTTCGTAGCGTAAGGACCCAGCGACTCACAGTGTCCGAGGCATCCTTATCTATGAATGCAAAGCGAATGTCAAAGAGTGATCTTGCAACATAGTCTGCCCGGGCCTCTGCTGAGGTGCAAAGTTCCGGATTCTCCTGCCAGACATCGACTACTGCACGATAGGCAGCTTTCCCCATTTCGCTACGCCAATTATTGAGGGTATTCTCACACTACACAACGATTAGCAATGGAATTCCAATTTTATTTGTAACAAGCGACGTACCACGTTAGAGACGATCTTAAATTCTTCATGGCTGAGCATCTTGCTGGGGTATAAATGCATCCATAAGCCCCTTATCTGATCTTCCATTTGTCCATTAGCCCCAAATGGGTCATTACGGGAACCCGCCCATGCGATAAGGGAGGGGACGAAGTTCTTGCGCCATATCTGGATGCCTGGGACACCTGGTGCCTGTGGGAATGGGAGGTCCGACGTTGCGAATCTTGGTTTACGTCCGTTCCTACGGCTCTCCTCGTTATGCTTAATAAATTGGGTTGTCGATGAAATCGATGGAATCCTGTTGAACCTCACGCCCATCTGTATATGTTTTTGTTATTGATTTAGGAAATAATATTCGGCAAGAGAACAATACCTGGTCTGTGTTCCTGTGAGAATCGGCAGGTGTGGCATTGTCAATACCATCATCTGTCATGGTTCGACTGCCAGTGGAGGGAGTTGTGCTCGTTCGAGGAGTGCAGGGAGCACTTGCTCTAGGGGCGTGAGGAGTGCCCACTTTCGTAAATCCATTGACATTAGTGAAGCACCGTACTAGAAATCTGAAATACATACATCTCTTTGTCTTATCTTTCCAGTTTGTGCTCAGCCCCCAGATCACGGCGCCACTGCGCTTGAGGGGTTGAGCGTGTTGAGCATGTTTAGCTCTTTTTGGAACGCCTGTGTCACTATAGGAATTTACGATCAGTATGCTCACAAATAGAGGTCCCCCTCGGACTTACATTTTACTCGAAGTGTGGGGATCTTCAGCTGCCTTGCGCTTCCCACTCGTAATTGATGTGCACCTCCGAGTCATCGCTGCTTTCTGTGTGGACTCATTAATACGTGCAGTTACGGTGCACAAGTGAAGAGACACATACATGTGACCTGGCCATGTGCAGGGTTCCAGAGTCTTTGTCGCTGTTGCCAGAGCTTGAATCTGTAGTATGCAATATGTCCCACTCGTTGTCTTCGATGGGGAGTGGCACGTTGTTGTCACGAGGGCTGGAAGTGTTTGGGACAGTCGATGCAGCTGGCCCATCAACTTCTGAGCCAGAAGCGTTGTCTTCCATGTCTGGGACATTAGTGTGCACAGGAGATGTGCGGAGATCCGGCCTAGTCTTAAATATCTCCACGCTCTCTTCTTCATCTCTGGCACTTGCTTCCAGCTCTGCGATGCGTGAACTAACTGTGCGATGCATTTCTTCCTGCTCTTCACGAAGGGCGGCCGTGTCTGCCAACAAAGCCACTGTATCCTCTTCGATCTGCTTCTTTGTACGTCTCTTCTGTTGGTTGTTGAGCACAATGAGCCCGGGATGTGCGGAGGCATTAGTTCTGCGCGTGTTCATTCTCATTGCTGGGCCGTGAGTCTGTGCACTCGAGATGGTTGGCAAGACAGTGGAAAGAAATTGAAGTGGGAGAAAAGGATAGCCATCCACTCGTGTATCCAGTCCCCTTTTCTTATTTCATTTCTTCCTGTTAAATCAGTCATGCAGTCATGGCTTCTCATCGAGGCAAGCTCCGTCTGCCTTGGCGCGTGTGGCTAGCCCTTCCATTAGAGGTATCCTCCGTCTGTCCATACATATGGTGCAGGTACTAGC
>QLPC01001375.1:0-16916 GCA_003314055.1 Lactifluus hygrophoroides | reverse complement strand
AGTTATTCTACTTGAATTCTAATCCGTCGAATGTTTTCGACGAAAGAAGTACAATAGGTACATGTGTATTGAAAGGGGGTCAACTACGACCTCCCATCGAGCGCAAGACGGCTCGTTCCAAACTGGCCAGACCAGGCTGAGCACCGCGCCAGTCACTGAGAAGATAAGAAGCCAGGACTGCGAGAAAAGGACTGGGCCCTTCACAGTAGATCGCTAGACCGCCAGTTGAGAATGCAGGTTCATGTACACGACGTCATGCAGCGCTATGTACAGCGGTGATGTGTCCCACGGTAACCTACCCTACTAGGTTACGCGGCATGGAAGCGCCAAGTGTCGGTCTGATCACACGGTTTGTGATTCAAGTTGGGGAGCGTCCGGTATTTGGCTCGCAACGACTGTCGTGCCTGGTATGAGCCCTAACTAACACAATATTAGAGGTGAGGGGTTTCCAATTGCGTAGAGTGGGGTACACATACTTGTAAGTCATGCCGCTTTGTCTGTACAGGATCGTCAGGATCATCTGGTGTGTCGGTCCACGTTCCACCTCGAATGCTGTTTGTTAATGTTGGGAAGTGGGTATGGTGTGCGTGATGGGCGATCGTAGCTAGCTTTGCGCGTGCCTCTCTGAATGAGCGGGCTTATCTGAGCACGGTACAGAAGAAAAGAAGCCAGACTAGACCAAGAACGTACATTGTGACAAACAGAGAAATGAGATACAACTTGCCGAGAATCAGATGTAAGAAGGCGGCCCAGTAGGATACGAATGGCCCCTAGAGGTCCACGACCAATTAGCGTTCTTGCCAACTGCGAGACTTTACCGGGGCAAGGAGGAGCAACACATACGTTACGGACGCAAACAATCAAGGCAGCAATAGCACAAGCACATGGTGGGAGCGCTGATTCCCAAGTGATGGTTATAAGCTGAGATAGCACCTGGGGATCGGTGAGTATAACTCAAGGTGAGGTAGGTTGACCTTACCATACGAAATCGCCTCGTATATACACTAGCACGACTTCGAATAAGGAACACAAGGACTACAAAGAAGTGGCCAAATCGGGATTGGGCGCAACGATTCATCCAAGTTTGATGTAACTTAGCCACAAAACAGATTCTAATGGAATTTCGGCGACTCACGGAGGCCAGTAACGGCAATGTCAATGACTGGGCAAAAGATAGGCCGACCGTCAATCAGGCTCTCGTAATTATTCCTTAACGGACCTTACCTGCAGAAAAAGCTAGGGAAAGAACGACTTGTGCACTGGTTAGACTTGGAACTTAAGAAATGAGAAACGAGAAGACGTACAGCATGTGAAAAAAGTGTGGAGGGACACCGCTGCAGTTCGACCACTTTTGAATTGAATGAGGAACATTATGACCGTAACATAGATAGTGGTCACAATAGTGCCGATGACCAGTAAGACAAGGGGTGCCTGAGCATTTAGCACGTGAACGTTCATTTCTCCGTCTAGCATTGACCCACGTGAAATAGTCCAAGACACTTACCGCGATGAACCATCGGAACTTCACATGCTTCAAAAACTGCGACGTGGCGATGAACAAAAAAGATTATAGGTGGTCCAAAACACTCACAGTCCAACAACGCCAAATAAGAAACAGTTGAACAGGAGCAGCCAAGACCGTCGTCTAAGCGCAGCGGTCAGGAAAATGGCAAGCAATACAGAACCAGCACATACCAGAGAGGAGTGAATCTTCTGAGGCCACGAAGGTACCGCAGCGGCTGCCTGTGCGTTCCATCTCGTAAGAGATGCTGCGTCCAATTTCTTAGTCCAACTCAAACGCACCCAGTTTCCGTAACCCTGTACAAATATTTTCCACCACGTCGCGCACGTTGCTAGTGTCTGGAGCCTGTTTAGCCATGAGTGGACAAGTCACGAGTCAATACGCCGGAAAGTCAAACGCACAATGCCATGAGGGTCAGAAAGTAAACTAAATACTTCATGAACGGCTTTTCCTTCTCCGACCGGGCCATAAAACGCACAAAACACACTGCTATGATCCCCATTTCGAACACGCCGATGATCGCGGCCAGGGCGTTGGGTCCGAGGAAGTCGACACCGAGAATCTCGGTGCTGGGAAGAGCTGGGGCGCTGGTGCTATTATCCCTGGGTCCAATCATAGCTTTGATAAACATATGAAGGACCCAATTTTGCGAAGGGCCGACTACACGAGAGAGAAGGGGATGGGAACGAAACGAGATGTGACGGCGCTGTGATATAAGGTGCAATTGAAGGGCATTTATCCAATGTTCGCGCTGTCAACGCCCAACAACAACAGCGTCGATTAAGCAATCGTCCCACGGGGCTTACCTTAAGAGCTCGGTCAATTTAACCTAAACCGAGTTGGATCGACATGATTCCGAAAATGCCCCTTTCAAGTTTCTCACACCTGACGGATAATCCATTCGGGGGAGATCGGGCCAATTCAGGAACCGTCTGTCTTATCCAGGAACGATCATTCCACAGGTACCCTTCTTTTAGACGCCTCTTCGCGACCCTCTTTGCACGAGCTTTTCGCCTCTCCTAAACGTGCCTCATCTTTCATCTGCCAAGAGCTAACTTAGCGCTACGTGTACGCTCGTCTTTACCTATCGGCGTCGTCGTGCAAAGTGTTGTTATCTTTTTTATTTAGGTCCCACAAATATAGTACAACACGACATAACTTTTTGCATTAGACAAGTAACAAACGCCACCTGGAACTCTGAACTAACCATATCCTTTGTGACATAATCACAGAAATGAATAAAAGAGTACGAAAAGGCAGCACCGTTGGTTAGGAAGGGTAGCTGGTAATAGATGTCAAATTTAGTAGGATTCTACTGTCGAGAGTGCAAAGACAGCTTGAACGTTCTGCATACCGATGGCTTTAGTACTCTAGCAACAGCCGCTCAAACATATTTAGTAGAACGCCACTGTGGGGCCCTGTGTCAACGGAACGCCAAACATGTCGAGTTGCACATGTCTCGCGATGTCACACGGGACTGCGCATTTGCCCCATTTTCAAACCACCCAATCTACGTCCAAGAGGACGACAGTGCTCGTGACTTCTCGCCCAAGTCTGATTCGACCTCGGACATGCGTGCGGCTCGCGGGTTGCCCAGTTGTCCTTTGTAAATGCCAGCTCCACTCTCGTCGTCTTTGCGGGACATGGTGTTCACACCTGTCGTTGGTGTTATTGAGGAGCAATGAATCCGCCGTCTCCTCGTCCATGCCGGGCCCATCTCCATGTTGGACCCGGAAGTCGATGGCCCGCATTGCATTGGCAGCTCAGCGCTCAGTCGTCGTCGTCACGTGATTCCCATCGTCGTGGGTCGTGCATCGGGATCGTTGTGAAGTAGACCTACTTGCTGTCCGTTGCCCTTATCTAGACAGGCACGTATGGTCAATCTCTGGAATGTACCTTGTGACGGACATCGCGTTCTCCGGGAGAGGTCGAGGATCGAGTCAACAAAACAAACTGGAGAACTCTGCCGGAGATTCGGTCGATGTGTCCCTCGGTTATATGAAGCAGGGCAGGTTGGGCACCAACTTGAAGACACATCGACGTGGGCTCCATAGAGGTTAATTTGGTACGAAAATGGCCAAACAAACGATGTCTTGTGGGTTGTAAACCCGTCGATACTGTATCTCCATTGTCACCACTGTTCTTTTCGGAGATTACACTGAAAGCCACCACAGTCTCCATATCCCCGACTCAATTATGGCCAACGATAGAACCCTTGGTTTTGTGTAACTTGCTACCAAATTGCCATTATGCTGGCATCATAACAATTTCCGTCAGGGAATTCAATAACCGCATTAGGATAATTCATCAAGCTGCACCAAGGGTTGGAGGGCCTGGAACAGCCCGAGCATCGCCCAGCAGGCACATGATATCCCCTGGTGTTGTTAGAGCTGGTCTCGTGTCAGGGGTCTAGGAACATCCCGGTGCTCACAAAAGCCAAAGATGTCATTCTCGGCCAAAAGTACCTGACATATCCCCATGGCGAGCATTCCCTCAAGGATATGTGGTGTTAGGGTTACTCTCAATCTTAAGGGGAGGGCACTGTAACGTCACGGTACAGTAGGCGTCCCATGGTATACCATAATGCCAGGCTGTGTGTATTATCAGATCTTCCCTTAGCTTGCAATTTGTATGAACAATTTACACGCGTACCGTGCGCAATATGCCCACTTCCGCGGTCATATTCGTCCAGCTGGTACTGTACTACTACCTGTCAAACAGGCGCAGACCAATATATGTGCTCAGACACACGATAAACAAGGCTCACGGAGCTGAATTACGTGGCATTCGGGGTAGACAACGGTCCGTTATGCCAAGGCAAACATACGATGCGGTGTCTTCGAAGAGGTCGTGGCAGGGACTGTCTGACTGTCTGACAAGACAGGCGTTGTTATGCAAAATAGGGGAGAAAAGTGCGGGTGACATACAGTACGTTGAAAGGCTCGGTCATATAGATCTGAACGTAGATGCCCACCGACGTAGAAACTAATTAGACTCTCTTGAACTCCCCCTTCCCGGTCCCATGTCTTCGAGCGCAGTTCAGGGGTGAGTGTGGCGCATTCACAATGACGACGGAACGCCTACTGTCAATCGCGTGTTGAATTCAACAATAATTACAATTCAAGGCTGTTTCCAGATAGTACTGTATGATTTTCACAAGGGTAAACGGTGACGTTTGTTAAAGATATCTGAATGTCTCGAATGGCCGGAACCTACAGAACGGACTACACCCAAGCTTACGGTGCCGTGTCTAACCGGATGTCCAGCTGAGCGCCACGGGAATGGGAGCAATAACTTACCCTAGGAAAGTTCTCAATGGCGGTACTTTGTCATGAGTTATGAGGGCGTTAGCCTCTTCACATTGACGCGACACCATGACGCTGGTGAGGCTTGTGCAAGTGGTTGATGACTTCCCGCATGCGGATGGCCGGGAAGTAAGTGGGATCCATGGTGAATACTCTGCGCATATAAGCATACAATCTAGATTGCGGTGGGAAGTTTGTCACAAACAACTGAAGATAATAACTAGTTGCTAATGTCGGTCCAGTCAATCTCCAGAAGTATACCCGTGGTCGAGTCAAATAGTTCGCAATGACGCCAGTTATTACATCCATAATGCAGTCTGTATTATGGTTCGTCGAAATCAAGGCAAACAGGAAACCCTACTTTAGACGCACCTGCGTCGATGAGCCAAGCAACCAATACGACACTTCAATCGGATTCGCGACAACTAGAGCATCATGATACTGCCTTGCAACTCCAACCGAGTAGCCCTTGGTGCTAACCAAAATGTAGAGTCAGCGTAGGTCAGCGATAGCATCATGAAACTTGAGCGTGGTTGGCCTCTCCGCACCATTGTCGAAGCGGCGGACTTTGACGTCTATGGCTGAGCGCGCTGAGCTGCGAAAGAGATGGCATACGTGTCGTCAGAGAAATGTGTGTGCTTAACGCACACTGGGTGTTCCCGTACCAGATTCGTGCTGCGCGGGATGCATACATGTCGCACGCCATGATGCATGATGTTTGCTGTGACATCGAGCCAGCACGTATCATAATGTCAGCCGCGGCCTGAGGGAAGGGCATCGTTTTTAGGCGGGGTATAGTGGTTCACAGATGAATGTGATCTTCAGAGATCGTGCAGGGAACATCGCCGAGTGCGCGCAACTTCAGTTGAAAGTGTTGAACAAAACGGGGATGCGGGGGGCATGAAGAAGGCGGCTTCCATCAAACGGAGCGTGCAGCGCCTTCCACTGGTATGATCACGTGTCTGTCCCATACGTTACCGTCAGATCCAAAGTTTCGTGGCGTTTCCGGACACCGTGACGTTGAAAGTGCGCCCTCAGCTTGTCAATCTTTATTCTATTGGCATTGTATCTCTGAGTCCAATCCTACCTTCCGACGACAGAAAAGGTACGACGAGACCTGTAACAGGATAGGAGAACGAATGGCTGAGAGCAAAACCCGAGTTTGAGTATTACAACGAGGTCAACATCAAGTACAGTAAACGTGACTTGAGAACGGTTCGCCCCTGGCATCTGGGATAAGTTACCTTAACTTATTCGCCCCCGCCAGGATAGTACGTGTGAAGTGCTTGGCTAATAATTGATTTGTTGTCAGGGACCAGGGACCAGCCGCACCACCGAGTACAGTAGTACTAGTATTAAGCTAATACCACGTTCCTTGTTATCACCCCTCACAACCGAGCACCACTCCAACACCATGTCCTCGACAATACCTTCCCCATCGAACTTTCAAGTCCTCCTCGATGCCCTGGGAGACTATGCCACGCAGACAGGGACAGACCTTACAAAATATCCTGTTGCCAACGAGCTTCAGAGTTGTGACTCTGCCAATGCTATGTCTCAGTTACTTCAAGAGAGAGCAAAGAGGTTCAAAACATATCGAGACGAACACTGCAAATTGATCAACTGCCTAAACCCCGTAGTCCGGTTCCTCCATGCATTCTCTGGCATTGTTGGAGAAGCGTTTGTGAGCTCTAGCTAGTCGATTCATCTTTTCCAATCATAATTTTACGCTTTCTCTCTCAGCCATTTCCACCTGCAAGAGCAATTTTTGTCGGCGTTGACATCCTCATCACAGTATGTGTTCACATTGCATGCAACAGCACCTCCCTATATCAGAGTCAATCAGGCAGCTTGCGATGTCAGTACAAGTTATGACGCTCTCATCGAGCTGTTCGAACGCATTGGAAATTTCCTCAAGCGCCTCCATATTTATACAGAGATACCGTCTACACCTGCGATAGCCGACATTCTCATTCAGATAATGGTGGAAGTGCTCTCCGTGCTTGCCTTGACAACGAAAGAGATCAAGCAGGGCCGTTTCAGTAAGTGGATCTTTACCCTAACACGTCTCATTTCTGAACATCCTGTAGAGAAATTCTTAAATAAGCTGGTGGGAGATGCCGAGATTGAAGCTGTGCTACGGAGGTTGGACCAACTCACCGCTGAAGAAACTCGCATGGTTACAGCCCTGACCTATCGAGGTGTCCACGATATAGAAAGTAATATCAGGGTTGTCATAAACGGTTCGCAACTCTTGCTTGGCTACTTGCAAAATATTCACTGAACTGTACTCTGGTTAGATGGAAAGTCGTTAACAAACGACGTCCGAGTGATCAGACAGCATTCTGGTATGTTCGTCCTCCACATTTACGGTCAGCGCTTCCTCAAGCAGGCTGCGTGGGCTATTTTTGACATCAGAGGCAACCAATAGAATCAACAAGATGAGACGTTCGTTACCCTTACTTCTGCCACCAGTAAACGTCGAGATTGAATGTGTGTTTCAGGAAAGAAACTGCAGAAAGCCATCCGAAGTTGGCTTTCCTCTCCAGATTCGTCTAAAAACCAGGTCATTGCCAGTGGAGCTCGTCATGAAGGAAGTAACGCCTGGTTTATCGACGGAATTTTTCAGGAGTGGAAAGCGACAGGTTCCCTGTTATGGGTCCTTGGTAAGCGTAAGTACCTCGTTGACTTCTATTCATTGAGCCGCTCATCGCTGATGGTCGCTTATTTATGTAGCGGGCTCGGGGAAGAGTGTCCTGTGGTATGTGTCGCGCCAGATATGCCAACCGGTCCTATTGTAACCGTCAAGCAGTTCCACGATCATTGAAGCAATTGAACCTATTTCCGATACCGGATTAGCCCTGATGGCATATTTTTACTTCGATTTTAGGGATAACACGAAACAGGACATCCGTGGCTTGCTCACTTCGCTCCTCAGCCAGCTCAGCGACAATTCCGATCGTTGCTGCGATATTCTTTCCGAGTTGTATTCGAGGCACAGTTCTGGAGCTCGGCAGCCTGCCGATGAGGTGCTCAAGACGTGTTTGTTCGACATGTTGGCACTCCCGGGACTGCCTACGATCTACATTATCGTGGATGCCTTGGACGAATGCCCAAACACCCACGGCGTAGAGTCTCCTCGCGATCACGTCCTGAAACTCATAACGGAGCTTGTCGGATTGCGCCTCACAACTGTTCGTCTGTGCGTGACAAGTCGTCCAGAAGCAGACATCATACCTACCCTCAAGCCTTTGGCCTCCCAACACTTGTCTCTTCATGACCAGATAGGACAGAAGGAGGCAATTTGCGAATACATCAAGTATGTTGTCCGGTCAGATCGTAGGATGAATAAATGGAGAATGGAGGATAAGGAACTTATTATTGATACACTTGTGCAAAAGGCTGACGGAATGTAAGTTTGTCAATACACGGTATCTCACAAGTTGCTTATGTGACTTACACAGGTTTCAATGGGTTGCTTGTCAATTGGAAACGCTGCGCCACTGCTTTCCGGCAAGTCTCAGGGATGCTCTTCGGGGATTACCGGAGACTTTGGATCAAACGTACGAGCGCATTCTGTTCGAGATCAAACCAATAAACCGAGAACGTGCTTATCGACTCCTTCAATGCCTTTCTGTTGCATGTCGCCCTCTTCGCGTAGAGGAACTCGCTGAGGTTCTTGCCATTCGGTTCGATGCCGGAAATCCTCCAGAATATCATTCATGTTGGTTGTTGGAGGACGCTCAAGAGGCTGTTTTATTCGCATGTTCAAGTTTAATCTCGATCGTTAATGTCGACGGGTCGCCAATAGTCCAGTTTTCCCATTTTTCTGTCAAAGAATTTTTGACATCAGATCGCCTCGCCAAAGCAGTCGAGCCCCTCTCCTACTATCACATTCTTCCGGAGCCTGCACATACGATTATCGCACAGGCTTGCCTCATCGCGCTCCTCCGATTGGATGACCAAGTGGACAGAGACAACATGAAGAATTTTCCGCTGTCGATCTACGCTGCTCGGCATTGGGTGGACCATGCTCGTCTTGAGATCGTGTCGTCAAGAATCGAAGAATTGATGGTGCAACTATTTGACACTAGCAAGCCACAGTTCGCAGCATGGGTGTGGATATATGACGTGGATCAACCTTGGAATCGGCTGGAGCAAATGACTATCGAACGGCCAACACAACCAGAAGCAGCTGGATTGTATTATGCGGCGCTGTGCGGTTTCCGTGGTGTTGTGAAGCACCTAATTGTCAGCTGTCCACAGGACATCAATTGCCAGGGCGGCACGCACTCGACTCCCTTGCACGCTGCCCTGGTGAAAGGACACTTCGACGTAGCACTGTTGCTCCTTCAGCATGGTGCGGATGTGAATATCCTCGACAACTTGGGTTTCAGTCCACTGAACAGAGCATCACGCAGTGGACGCCGTGACATTGTGGAGTTCTTGTTGAACTTCCACTCAGATGCGCATTTACAGGACAAGACTGGCAATATCGCGGCGTCACGTAATGGAGAACTCGAAGTTGCTCAAGAATCGTTGCAGCATGGCCTAGTTGTGGACTCCCGCGATGCCAGTGGCTGGACGCCGTTGAGCTCAGCTTCGCGATTCGGATATATAGATGTCGTTCGTTTGCTACTCCACAGTGGCGCGACTGTGGATTCTTTTGACAATGAAGGTTGGATGCCACTGATGGCGGCTTCGCGATATGGTCATCCAGATATCGTGCGGCTGCTACTCGACAACGGCGCAGCCGTTGACCCCCATTACGATCCAAGCTGGACTTCATTACATGCAGCATCGGAAAATGGACACTTCGATATTGTACGAGAGTTGCTCGACCACGGTGCAACCATCGACATGAAAACCCCGCAGGGAGAAACAGCCTTGCATTTCGCATCTGCTGCCGGGCAGCTTCAAGTGGCGAGCTTGTTGGTTGAGCGTGGTGCAGATCCAAACTCATGCAAGATTTATGGCTGGACACCATATCACTTAGCATCATGGTATGGGCATCTCGATATCGTTCATTTCTTATCCGACCTCGGGACTGATGTCGATGTCCCGAATGACTATCACTATACTCCGTTGGCCATGGCTTCATGCACTGGTAAACTCGATGTTTCACTCTTCCTCATCGAGCGTGTTGCAGACGTCAATTCTGTCGATGACCACGGCTGGACACCATTACATTTTGCATCACAATATGGGTATGTCAATAACGTCCAGTTATTACTTGACCATGGTGCATCTATCAACGCACAATGTGCGAAGCTGTGGACCCCCCTTCATCTCGCATCAGCTAACGGCCATACAAACACCACGAAGTTGCTAATCCAGCGTGGCGTGGACATTGACAAGCTGAACGAGAGCCATGAAACGCCGTTGATGCAGGCATCGAGTAATGGACAAGTCGAGGTCGCGCGATTGTTGATCAAAGGTGGAGCAAAGTTAAACAGTAAAGATGGCAACGGTTGGACAGCGCTGCATTTGGCGGCAAGAAATGGGGATCTTGACATGATGAAAGTTCTTGTCGAGTCAGGCGCGGATGTTAGGACACGAAATGCCACCGAGGAGACAGCACTAGATCTGGTCTCTGGAAATGGGAAATGCCATGTCGCGAGGTTTTTGTCGGAACGTATGGGAGTGGGCGATCCTTGTGTCGAAATGGAATTGACTTCGCAGGACGTGGCATCACGACATGCGGGCTCCAGTGTTGTGGGGCCTTCTCGTAGTGCCGAAGAAAACTCAAACCTGTATGCCAATTGGAGGACTTTATTACGTGCCGCATTGGAGGAAGGGGATCTTGACATGGTATTGTCATCACTCGGCTTTGACGGTGATGCAGCCGAAGGGAATCCGTTCCATCTATCTCCGTTACATATCATCGCAACTCGGGAAGGAGAACTTGAACTTGAACTTGTCATGTTTCTAATCGAGCATGGCGCCAATGTGGACTCTCGGGACAAGTTTGGGCGGACACCGTTGCACGCTGCTTCGCAATTAGGAAATCTCGAAATCGCGCGGCTGTTACTTGACCATGGAGCTGATATAAATGCGAAGGAGCGGGATCACTGGACCCCAATACATTTTGCATTACGTAATGGTTTCCCGGAAATTGTCGAGTTTCTACTTGAACGGGGTGCAACTATCAATACGGATTATGGGCCCCATCTCGAACAGCACCAAATAGCGGAGAGAAAGTGAGGTTGCCCAAGTATTGTCGGAGGACAGCGTATGTCGAGGTATGAGCATGATGCTACTGCTGTATATGTTGCTCAAATACCCATCCTTCTTAGCCTCCCGAAGTAAATGCAAACAGAAATGTCTATTGGGATAGTGGAGCTTGAATGTTTACTTGTATGACTCGTCACGATAGAGGTGTAGCTAACAAAGCAGATAATTTGCCAGTGCTAGGTGACCAGAAATCTTCCATGGAATGCTTTTCCTTCCTAGCGATACTGACATGGCGTGGAAATCCATAGTTCGTTATATTAGCCTCCCACATGTGTAGCTTCACCTATTGAATTGATTTTCAGAATTGCTATTCTTTTCTTAGATATAGGAACATGTTATTGTACAAATACACCAGTGGATCGATGCTATTTTTGCGGTAGTCAAGTGAGAGAAATGTGAAAAACTTTGTGTATTATTCATCACCACGTTCATCCCCACGTTCAAACTGCTCCCGCGGGCCCTACAGCAGGCACAGCCGTAAAGTGCAGGACATCGGATCCCTCCCCATATACTTTATCCCAATCAAACTCACTCTGATGGTTCTCCAATCCAAACGCGGCGAGGAGCCGCTCGGCTTGTTCCCCGCCATGCACAACAGGCCGCGCCTCTGCACGTGTCTTTCCCGTAGCGCCCTGTCCGAAAATGAGCTGCCGCGGCGCTGGCACTGCAGGAGGGGTGGAGGAGGAAGCGTCCGCGCCGGTGGTGGGAGGGGGCGAACTTGTCAGTGGAGGGCTCGGATACGGATTCGGGGTGAGGAACGTGCCGATGTGGCGGAAGGTCAGGCTTATGCGCGGGCCGCGTTCCGCTGCGTCCTTGGTGTCTTCTGGACGCTTGTCCGTGTGAACGCTGTGCATCCAGCGGGCGTTGGTCGCGAGCCCCATGACGAAGAGCGAGTTGTGTGGTAGCGGTACGCGCTGCGTCCGCCTGACACCACCACCACCATCACCATCACCATGATCCTCAGGCTCATCACCGCCCACTTGTGCCGCGGTGGCATCCTTTTTCGTCTTGAGTGTCATCGTGCGTCGCGCGCCGAGCGATAAGTTCACGATGCGCGAACCGCGCACAACGTCGATCGTCTTGTCCGAGTGCTCTGAGATGTAGTCCGCGCCCGTGCGATAGAGCTGAATGAGCACGTGGTTGACGGGATGTTGCAGTGCGCGCTCGACGTGCGTGCGGATCTGGGACACCGTCTGCGAGAACGGGCGGAGGTCGGGCGACTCGTCTGCTGGGTGACGATAAATCGGGTAGCTGCGAAGAGAGGTTTCTCAGTTATGCTACTACTTGGTGCTTTTTTGGTGTTACAGTTTAGGGGGTCGAAGGGAGTGGATGGACTGCTACTACTACTAGTGGGTATTAGATAGTAACGAAAGCTGGACTCTTACTTGCCATCAGCGTCGATCTCACCCTCCACAGCTACCAATCGCGGCACTTCACCACCTGTATAGAACGTGAAGCACGCAGATGAGGAACAACAGGAAGAGATGCGTACCTCGATGATGCATGACATTCCACGCGATCTCCTTCCTAAGATTTTCGAATGCGACCTCTGCAAGCTCAGGAGGAAGGATGTTTTCAACCAAGTAAGAGTCGCCCTCTCCGATTTTGTCACCCATACCCAATACTGGTACCAATACCTTTGGACTACGCACTGAGGGTGTTTCGAGGGCACGACTAGTTACGGTGGTCATGGACGGCTCACAAGTTCAAAGGTTCGTAACTTATACATTAAAGAACACCTCAAAGTGAGGGGGCGCAAAGTAATATCCCGAAGGATTTTCTCCAATGCGCTAACACAAATTTGGAAGAATAGCACTGTAACCACAGTAACGAACAAGTTGACGAAAACGCTTCTTCCCCAATCTTTCGAATCATATTGTGTCGCAGTTCACCCAAACTGACTCGCGCATCCATCTAGTGCTTCATTGTACACTGCCATTGATAAAGCTATTACTAAAACAAAAAGGACGAAAGGTCCGAGAATATGTAATTTGTAGTATGGTATTGCGAATATATACGTGCAGGGTAGGGGGAAAGGGGAATGTGCATGCGTGACGGGACAAAAATCCGACTTTTTTCTCGACAGAGAGAAACACCAACCAGTTTTGATGGTAGCCAAAGTAGTGACTTCCAAGGTATCTCGAGGGGCGCAATTGGGTGATCACGCAAATCCACAATCCCACCCTCGTGTGGGCGGGGAGGAGTGCAGCCCGACGCGGTCCTTACGGCTTGCGGAATTCGCATAGCACGGTGTAGATCGTGTTGAACGCCGTGTATATCTCCTCCCGCACCTTCACACGCGGACGGAAATATCAGTATGAGTAACAAAAGCAAGTAAGCATCCAAGGAACGACCAGATACCTTCGCGCCAGTGAGAACAATTTTCCCAGACACAAAGATAAGCAACACTACTTTCGGCTTGATCATACGGTATATGAGACCAGGGAAAAGCTGCAAGACCGTCAGACTTTGATTGCACAAGACGAAGCAGCAGCATACCTCAGGCTCGTAACTGCTGAATTGTCCGTGACTGTAGGCAAGACCCTCTAGACGTATCGGGAATTTGACATCACAACTGCCGACGATGTTCTGAATCTTGAATTCAGAAAACTTGGCATCAAAGCCAAGCTTCTGTACAATGCGCGCGTACTTGCGCGATGCCAGACGCGAATCATCTTCAGACTTGGCACCTGTTACGACCATCTTGCCCGACGCAAAAATGAGCGCAGTAGTTTTCGGGTCGCGAATTCGCATGATGACAGCCGCGAAACGCTATGCACAAGGCAGACAAGTAGCACACGCGCTCAATACGACGTGTCAAATTAGTTGGCGGTACCAACCTTTGGATTATACTCGGCATTGCGGGCATGTAACGCGATTGTTTTGAGGTCCAGGCGACAATCCAGATTGACGGTCGCGACAATATTCTGAAGAGTGGGAACGATCCCTTCAACAGCGGTGATATGTTGTTGTTCGAGCGTAAGTGGAGCTGGCGTGGCAGGAACCTGAGCGGGTGGCGTCGAAGGGCCGGCTGCAGCAGCGGTTGCACCGTTCTGGGCAGGAGCTTGAGCAACAGATGTGGATGTCTGAGGAGGTGGGGCAGGTGCTGCCTTTGCAGTGGCCGTAGTAGCCTGGGTGTTAAGGAAAGGTTGGGACGTAGGCGCAGCCGTTACCGGACCTGGTCCCGGAAGCACGAGACCAGAGGTGCTGTAGTAGGGATTAGATGCAGAGGGTAGAGCGAGTCCATTTATCGACCCCTGTTGTTGTTGTTGTTGTTGTTGTGACTGGGATTGTTGTTGTACTTGTGTCTGAGATTGCGGGGGCTGGTATTGCGAACGACCACCAAAGTTGAGCTGACGAGTAGGAAGAGAGAACGATGACATGAACAACAAGGGCGACGAACAGAGATTTTTAGAGGCGTGGGAAAGTCGCGCCGGGGGGAAAAGGAGTGTTGGAGTGGGTGGGAGCGATGGGTATATATACCCTGTGTTTAAAACTCCGACCGTCACTAGAGGGTTGAACCTTAATTCACCTCTTGATCTCTCATCTGTCATTTGATGGCACCGTGCGTCCTCTGCACTCCCTCGCTCGTTCCCCTCCCTCTTTTCCTATTCTTCTCTCATGACACTTTGTCCTGCTCTACTAGGCCAGAGTTTTTGTGACATTCGCTTTTTTCTGGCCCGCAATTACTACCGGCAAAACTCGCTTGGTGGCCGCCGGTGGATACAAACGTCCACGCTACCGGAGTGCTCGATGCGGTTAATCTCCTCAAAATTCATCTTCTTGGGCGTCTTACAAACTGTTTTGCACCCAAACAATGTCTGATCGATGTTCCCCTCTGTGCTACATGCGTCTTTCCATCGACAGTGTGCTGTGCTTGACGCTTTTGTTCCTATCGCTCCATCCACTCCTTTCTCGGGGTCCAATACCCGGCAATCACAGCATTTGGCACCAGACGCCGTATTTTGCACAGCCGTGCGCCAATTTGACTTTGTACTTGTTGGCCCATAGAACATTCTGGAAATTCCTATTTTGGGGCATATGATGACTCATCGACGGCCCTGCTGCGCAGTCACAACGGGACTACCCGTCATGGTCATGACATGATGCAATCCCTAGCTTTGCTAAATCGTTACCAGTCTTAATAAAGTAGTAATCGCCTGTACACAATTCTAGTTTCAACCAAGTCCGTTCAGTGAAACTCACACACCATAGATGGTTCCTGTCAGATTGTTTGGCGGTGATGCGGGGTTATTGACCGTGCCATTGGACAGCAAACTCTGCCACGTGGGTGCCCAAAAGGCGTTTGTTGTATCATGCAAAATCTATGAATGATCTTCAATGGGTTACCTTCACCGGAAAAGTATAGAGGGCACCTTGATTGCCGCATCAAGGTAGTATGAAGCACCGGTCTGATTAGCAGGGATAAGGCTCATTTCTTGTTGGGCGAGCAACAAGAACCCGTTAGCAGCTATCATAGCTGCAGAGCTGTCTGCAGGTCGCGGTGGGACGAGGGGTGCATTGAAATCCCATGGGACGATCCCATCTGCAGGGATGTTGTTCAAAAAGTATGCCGCCATACTCCGCGCTGTTTGTAGGTAATATATCAGGTGTGTGCGACGATACACTGTACGACCAGTAAGTGAGTAAAGTAAGAAAAGGCGGATAGACTTTCTATTGCGCACTATTGGCAAAGCCGTAGAGGCCCCATGCTTGACCACGGCTCCAGGTGCTCGAGTCGGAATACCCCTGCACTGTGCGCCGAGCAATGACCGCGCCCGTTGTGGCATTATATTCAACGAGATGGAATGACGACCCTGTGCCCGGGGAGTCACAAATGGCGATCCTGCAGTGGGGGAAAACATAGAAGCGCACCGTCAGCACGGACATGGTTCTTCATCGTCTTGTCGGCGTGCGAGATTGCGATTTGGCGCAGCGCGTCGTTTTCTGTGAGGTCTGCGGCAAGGAACAACACCTCGAGGTTCATCATGTTGTCAATGATCACAGCAAAGTCTGTTGGATCTGCAGTGTCCCAGCTACGGGTGCAGCCGACAACGGGGTTAAAGCGCGCCACGAGAGCCGCGGCGAACGACTTGACAGCTTGCAACGTGGTGTCGTTATGCGGGTTTCTGTTTGGGGTCGGATAGGCGTGCAGTTGCGCGTAAATGAGCGGTAATATAAGAAGGGAGGGAGGGAGGAAACGTTCGCGTACACGGTCAATTCGTCGGCGAATGGGAAACTCAAAAAACCGACGTCGTGTCCTACACTTGTGTGCAACTCTAGAGGGATCTCGCCCGTCGCAGACGCGCGCGCGATCTCGAGCCATTGAGCGTTGGTTGTGCCGTACATGGCGCGTGGACAAAGCGCAGCACGCTCCGCAAGAGCGTAGAACGTCGCAGGGAGGAAGCCGGATGTCCATGTGTCCGCGCCGAAGAAGCGCCACGTGCCTGTGTCCCGTGTAGTGTACTGCGGGTACGAGGTGGGGACACCCGGCCGAAGTTGTGAGGTAGCGAGCAGTTTCTGTGCGATGAGTGGGGAGAAGAGCTCAGACGGAAGTGTGGAATAACCAGCGGCAATGGTGAAGGACAGCGCGGCGGAGAGGAGGAGTCGCCGCATCATGACGACGTGAGTGAGTCGGTGAGGGACGGGCTTTTTATGTATCTTCTGTCGTCAAGGTTGTACACATCATGGGTTGCATACGGTCCGAGGAGATGCACAAGTGCCGTGGAACTTCCTAGTGGTGAATGGAAGCCCAGATCGTAACGTAGTCGTAAACCCCGAGCCCGAGTCGTGAATCATAGGAATGCCAGATGGAACGGGGCGTCAGCACCCTGTAAGACCGTACATTATATGAT
>QLPC01001374.1:24540-42505 GCA_003314055.1 Lactifluus hygrophoroides | reverse complement strand
CCGCTTCACGGGTCTCAAGCAGAGCCGCATTTTTGACTAATGCCTGTCCCGATGCTGACGCGGTGACCAGACCTAGTGGAACCGACCTAGAGTAATGTAGCGAATATTATATCGGACCAGTACGCAAGGAAGAGAGCTCTCACCAAATTGTCTCATTATCTTCCGGTCTCGCTGGGCCGTCTTCGAGAAAGCGGTCCTGGCGAACCTTGATGCCCGTCGATGTTTCCGTAACAGTGAGCACGGGGAATCCCATCTATATGCCAAAGTTGCAAAGGCCGTCATATAGGTGGAACATAGTCACCCACTTTCGAGACCCAGTTATCCATCATCCTAGGAATATCGAGTCCTTCGAAAATACTCTGTCAGTCGCCAGAACGACTCAATAGTCGATGTGTATACCAGTCGCCTCGCCAATGCCTTCCCACAGGTTGCGAGAGACGGTGTTCGAGTATAGATGCTTCTTGAGGTACAGCGAGACGCCCTTGAGGAATTTGTCCTCGCCAACGAATTTCGATAGCATACGGAGTACTATTGACATCCATCAGAGGAATTGTTGAGTTCCAATACGACCGACGTACCAGAGGCGGCTTTGGAGTAAGACAAAGAGTCGAAAATCTGTCCAATCTGACCCGCATCAGGCACTCCGACTTCAATTGGATGCGACGAAAGTTTTGCATCGAGGCGAAGAGCGGCAGTGAGATGCATATTGATAAAGTCGGCGTCAACCTTCCATTCGGGATGAATCCTATGAATAAAATCAGCAACGCTAAGAGATGACAGGAACATATTGCCCACTTGTCGAGGATAATCTTCTCGCCCATCTGAAAAAGACACTTCAGAGAGCTTGCGGAGTATTCTAAGCAATTGAACATGCCAGAGTCGCAAAACCTGATTATACAGTAGCTCAAATAAAAAGGAGGTCGTTTATGCTTAAGATCACTTTGGCCGCACCTTCGTTAAGATACAGATTGTCCCACCACTTCATTGTCGTGATGTTCCCAAACCTATACCATTCCTGTCAAATACGTCGCAACCCCCACGATGAGGCCACGTACCACATGTGTGCGACTTCATGGCTCTGGGTCTTTGCTATGCGCTTTTTCGCAGCTAAATCAGCATTTTGGGGGTCGACAAGATAAGCAGTGGTCCGTCCTGTGATCAGACCCTGTCCGTGTGACGTATCCGCTCATCAGCCTACTGTGATGGTTTCGGAATAGACAATATTTTACCCAATTCTCCATCGCACCAGCGTCAAAATCGTTGGCCACAAGAGTATCGAGCTTCGGCAGCGGATACTCGATACCGAACGCTTGTTCGTAGAGCGGAAGAGCCTTTTCTTTGATGTCGAGGGCATACTGGGCCTGATTGATCACGTCCGAAGTGGCTAAGGTAAGATAACAGTCAACACCATAATCAGCGCCCAAATATAGAAAGATGCGCACCGTATATGCGCAATGGGCGGATTTTCCCGCTGAGGGGGCTTTTATATGAGCTTTCAAGGTGTGCAAACTCCCCGTTTGCGAATGCGAGAAGATAGGTCGACATCTAAACCAATATTAGGACGTCTTGTTCCCTGCTTCAGTCACCACGTACCGGTGGCGTTGTCTCAAACGTCGTGGCATGCCAGCTACCGTCCTTTGTGCCTTCAAAGAGAGCTTCGCTATGTGCATCAGCGACCGCGACGTCAGCGCGTGCGGACATATTGGAGAGGCTGACGGTGCCTTTGCGAGATACGAGCGTCACAGCGAAAGTCGCTTTAAGGAGAGGCTCATCCCAGCAAGGCAAGGCCCGGCGAGCATCCGTGGGCTGCCAGGAAATATTTACTAATCGGTTTTCGCGGAAGGGAGGAGAGTCGCAGCAAAACACTCCATGTTTGCCACCTCGAAGTTCAACGGTGCGCAGGGACCACCATCCATCGACATCAATGTCGTCTGGAATAAGCAAGGGCAAGAACCAATTACCCAAAGCAGGGAGGTCAATGCCATTGGCATCTACCAGCTCGGCAGACTAGCCAAGCATGGGCTAGCGCACCCAAACGCAAAATAATAATCGTATCTGTCTGCATCCAAGGCATTCAGGTAACGATCATTGCCCAACTACGACAAACCAAGGACTTCGATCCTGGTGCGCCATTATTCGGCCCTGGCACCATCTCAAATGTGGAGGCTAACAAGCGACGCCCATCTGATACACGCACGTACAAGCCCACTCACGCACCTCGAACTGAGTCAGTGTATAGATGCCTTTGTCCCATGTGCTCTTGTAATATCCAGTCATACTATCCGTCAGCGCAGCCCCAAAGCCGATGCGAAGGGTGACTTTAACACCCGCAGGGAGCTCCTCTGCGAATACCAAAGCGGCACGCTGAGCAGCAGCATCAAACTTTGTCTCGATAGGGGCAAGCTCTGCACCCGAAGCTAGAACGAGAGTTGCTAAGCCAAGTTCTAGCTCAACCGCAGCATTGAAGGTGACGACGTTTGTCGCTTTTACGACATCGAGGCTGGAAGTAGGTAAGGTAAGGATAGTCCAGAACCAAATGACGCTATACGCACTCGATTTTCACAAAGCCAGCGAATCTTCCCTTCTCGAGATCCGTCCGGATGGTGAGGTCGTAATGTTTAGGACGCAGATCTGTCGGGAGACGGTAGTGATCTGGGGCCTTCTCGAGAGACATGTTCAAGTTGGAGGCAGAAAGGGGTGGGGCGTGGTCAAATGAACAATGGCGTGAAAACGGAGGTTCCTGATGGCACGATGAGGCGATGCGAGAGCGGGGGCTGCGAAAGCGAGTGCCAGTGCTGAACACAGGCAGCGAGTTACGCCGCCCTAAGTGAGTTATCGATGGCGAGGTCGGCTTCGGCTTTAGGATATGACGTGTAACTGCTTGAGCACCTCGTACAGTCATCCTGTCTCTTCAAAGAAAGACTTGCCAACAAACCTTACAAGCGTGCTCGCGACTGAGTTAACTGAACGCTTGAAACGCTTGAACTTTTACCGGCGCCACCATCCGTCACCGGCAGCGCTAGCGCGCGCTCTGTCAGATTACTGTAGAACGGGATAACGTACAGAACCCGTCTCGTTTTACACCACGACCACCACACGAAAGCCCACAGCTGCTCCACTTTGTGAGGAAATACTCATATCTTGGCCGGGGACCTTCAGGGAATATTATAACTGAACCCGCTGTGAGGCGCCATTGCCCTATACATAATTGGGCCTTGCTCACCATCCATACACTCTGAGTATGACAGTTGCGAGAGCCAAAGATCTATTGTACTTCTTCATATCTCCGTGGCCGGAAACGTATCAGGTTTAGCTACACGCAAGGGTCCCTGTGCCCTGTAGGATTCCTGCTAACCATGGTCGGCCGAACCTAAACCCTCGCCCGCTGGCAGCAGCTTCTCGTGATGCTGTCATCTGGTGTACCAGGCGCAGAATCTCGCGTCTAGGGGGGGTATTCCTTCCTTTGTCGATAGGTTATCAACCATTTGCCCTGCGCCGAGTCACGGTATCATGATTATCCTATATAACTTACTGGGACATAAAATTCAT
Source organism: Lactifluus hygrophoroides (assembly GCA_003314055.1). NCBI lineage: Eukaryota > Fungi > Basidiomycota > Agaricomycetes > Russulales > Russulaceae > Lactifluus > Lactifluus hygrophoroides. Next base: position 38,956 of record QLPC01001374.1, on the reverse strand, counting down.
ATCACAACCTTTCACGGCAGCCGCAACTCAACACGGAACGCGCCTCCTACCCGGGTCGCAGCTGACCCACGGGATTCAGACGAGATCCAGTAACAATTTGGTCAGCCGGTGTATCATTTCTGGTTAATGTTCTACGTTTGTGAGGTAAGTCGGCCCATGTACGCACACTTTTGCAGATTTGTTCGAATCGAATAGAAAACATTCCCACATGTGCAGTATCGCCATGCTCACGGGGTCCAAATACCTACTGCAACTGACTAAGGGCTATCGGGGAGGCGAGACTACTTCTATCTTTGCACTAGCCGTTATTCTAGCTTCATCCTCCTCACACGAAGTCCGGATACACCCGAGGTGATAAATGCTAGAAGTAGTTGGGGTGCATGGATGGCATCAACTTTCATATCGCTTCCTTAAGATTGATTGAATTATCGTTCTCCAGAGACGGTAACAGAACCCCAACAAACGTCCAGGTTTCATCTTTGAGACTGGCGTACCTCCCAGGAAACGTAACAGTACTACTTGGAATTTCCCCCCCTCACCCAAACTCCCGTGTGTCCCAAGAGATCTTTCAGTACGGGGATCTAGCCGCCGCACAATGTCAGGAACATGTGACCAACTACTGTTATGAAATCCAAGCTGCCTCCCAACGTTTCGACCATTTGTGCAAATTCATTACAACTTTTTGGTTGAAAGGATAACTGTACTGTACTGTACGACGAAGAGAAGGCTTACCTGTGACTCTGTCGCGCAGCAGTATGTGATTCATGCACTCCGCTATCCCTCTCCCCTTGTTCCTGCAGGTCATTGCCATTCAATGAGGATTGCTGAGTGTACAGTCGATCTAATAGAATGGCCCATTGACATGAAGACGCCATAAGCGAAACTATAGGTGGGATCCAGGCTCATCTAGTTGTTTTACCCCGGGCCTCGTTTTTGTAGGATCGACATCTTGTTCGGCATGCAGTCTTACAATCTAATATTTATATAGCTGCGATTCAAATCTTGCTGAGATAGTACAGAGTATGGAACAAATTCACCCTGCAATCGCCGGCGCGGCACAAGCTTTCAGCCGCGTTCGCGTTCGAATTGAGGCCGTTAGGGGATTATGCAGTCGGCTGCTCGGCACCCAAAGGCGCCGCCATGAGCGACGGTCACCTGGGCCTTTTTCAAGAAATTATTACTACATGCCCTTGTCGGCCTGCGCGCTTCCCAGGTCCTTGATTTTTTGGCAAAATCCTCGAGTAACTTAAAGCTGGCGAATATTTAGTTTAGGCCCCAGGAGCCGCTATCACTGTCACTGAAGTGATCTTGTTCCTCCTGTGAGGGATTCCTGCGCCAGCTTTAGGGCCTCAGGGCAAACAAGGGCGTGTACAACGTGTGCCTGCCTACCGTAGTAACAACTTATAGTAACTTAACTTAGCAGCTTGGCAGCTGCGGCTCTTGTTGCGGGGGCACCATTTGTCGAAAAGACGTACCTCATATTGAGATGTCCGTTGCGAGGTACGATCTTTTCAGTTGTTTGGCCTTCGATGATAGTGACCAATGGCGGGGATCGTACGTTGACTCGGGTAAATGGCGACCAACGTTCACCGAAGCGCTCCCAACTGTTTGTCTCGCTTGTCTCGATAAACGAGCCGAAGAGAATTAGGGAGTTATATTAGAACTGAGATCCAAGTTCTCCGTTACGAACTCTTCAATTCGCACGCTGTCGCCTCTAGAGACCGTTCTCGTGTGAACGGTGGGGCATTGCTGCTGTTCACAACCGCAGCCCATCATTACGCCGGCGTACTCTTCTTGGTTGCAGGTCAGCTGTCCGCCATGGGCGGAGAATCCTCGCTAAATGTGAAAGTACTATTCGCAATGATGCACCCATATCACGAAAATGTAAGTCCGAATGAATAGCCCAACAGGTGGAAATGAAAGTTCGGAGTGAAATGACGGCAGACGTCGCCTAAGTTATGGCCAAGAGCGAATTGGCGCCCATTCCACCTAAACTCACAATTGGTGTGCCAACTTCACCGGCGACAAACATGCGATGTGCTTAACTGAAGGGCGCAATGTTTATTGTACCAGTACGCTTGAGCTTACACCTCCAAAAAGTCATCGTCCTCCTCTACAAGGAGATCTAGGAACCGGAAAAACGAAGCAGCGGGAAAGCCGACGATATTATGATAGTCGCCTTCAATTTTCCTTACAAGCAACCCACCCAGACCCTATTCGCTCGTGATTAATTCAGGCCGTACGTTTGTGCAGCTACGTACCTGTAAGGCAAATCCACCAGCGCGGTCGAGCCCCTCGCCTGAGTCGACATAGGCCTCAAGAAGGTTTGTCGGGTTGTCAGAAAAGTAGACGAGCGAACGCTCTTCCAGCGAGCTGTTTCAGCCGAGAGTGATTATGGAATCTTTCGTTGAAAGGTAATGTCATGATAGCCTACCGGATACTGAACCCGGGGGATGTCAGGACTGGGAACACTGAGAGATGAAAGTCAATATCGACCCCAATCGGTAAGAAGGGTACAGGTCATTTACCAAGGCTCACCCCAGTTACAACCTCACACACTGATCCGTTCAAGTCTTGCAACATGCGCAAGTTCTCTGCTTTGCTCTCGGGCTTCTCCAGGAGCTCCTGGCGCACGCCTGGCAACTCGGAGTATGCAATATCGGAACTGATCGGTTGGGCATGAGTCAGGACGACTGTGTCGGCGCCGATGACAAGATCTGGACCATTTTCTGGATCCGCACTCTGTAATCGAGACCTAAGGGGAAATGTTCGAGGACGGTAGCAGTGTAGATGGGACGCACAACGAGTCGCTCGTACACCTCGACGGCTTTATGTGTCGCAGTAGCAACAGGATATTCATGAATGTCTTCAAAGGATGTGGAACCGAGATCTTCAGCAAAAGTTGAAGGTACGACTTCGGGAGAGAGACCCTGTGAGCTCCAAGTGGTATCAACAAAGAAATGTTTTAGGGTGAATGTACGGGCATACAAAGATTTGGAGGATCTCTTTGCGCCTTGGACTGTTCGAGGCCAGAATAACTCGCTTTCCTGCTAGTTTATTTATCCCTGGAACATGTAGCGCATGTGAGAGGAGGGGAGAAGGAGGCTTCGCCGGCATGGTGCTCGATGAGAAGATGATGGCCTTGCCCAGTGATCACTATCACTGGCATCTGAAACCGGCCCGGTGGCTCAATCTCGACTCGGTGCATCGGCCCGCGAATTCCAGGCCCGAACCCCCATTGGAGATGCCCTAAAGGGCAACTGAATTGCTCGGGTCCAGGGGTCAGAAGAAAACATTGCCCGGCCAGCAAATACACTACGTCTAGATTCCAGCCTCGTGTCGCGTTATAGTGGATATAGGTAATCCCTTTTCAGGTTTTCCTTTTTTCGTTTGTCACAGTATCTTCGGTTTCTCCCTCCAAGGGACAAGCACCTGCCATTTCCCATCATGATGTTGCCACCCGCTTAGTGAATTCTACACAGTCGAGCCACGTTTCATCTCTAATCCGTGATGCGCCCGAGCTCCAGAACTTGATATGCTGATACACCCCGTCACCACCGGAATTCACTACCCTAAGTCCATCACTGCTGCATAGCTGACGCTTCTATGAGCTTATCAATACACGTTTGCAGGGATAACGGGAATCACGGGAACCCTGGCTCCACCGACGGACTGTGTGGGTCATGTCGAGACCCTTTTGAACTCAATTTTTTAAGAATGGACGATCCCCTTAATTTGCCTCTCTTGTGATATTTTGTAAATCGACGCGCACCCATCATCAAACACGCGGCTCCACTCACTGCATTGCGATCTGTCGGATTTACTATATACTTACGCGGAGATCGGGGGCCGTGTTCCACTTCATCTTTCTCACGAAGGAATCAGAGATTCCCAAGGTTGTGACTTGTCCCGGCTGCTTACAGCACGAGTATTCAATGGCGCATATCCAGAAAGAACACACACACATACTCGTGTCCTGAAGGCTGTTGTGGTGGTTATTTTCCCCAAGAAATTTCATACACTGTCGGTAAACGGGTTTTCCTCGATTTCTTTTTCTTTTGGGGTAAAGCAAGAGCTCTTCTCCGTGATCGAGAATTGCACCAGCGGCGTTATGCCTCCAAACATTCTGAGATACAGTATGTGCAATATGAACTCGACTAGCCCCGGGCAAGTTCAGGTTTTTCGAACATGCCGAAGCGGCTTCCCATATGAGAAATTTGAGAATGATGGGCGAGGTGAAACATTTACATGTATTCAACACGTGGCTAGTGCTAATGCTGAGATGACTTCGGTTCGGATGTTTGCCCAACTGAAGGCGGATCGAAATCACTGCGACTGATGCGGCACGGCCATGGCACTCATCATCAGAACTTGTCAGGATTTTTACCGAATCTTCGATGGACGAAACCACCACCACCTCTGGAAACCAGTGTAACCCAATACGCAGCGTGACTTCTGGCCCATTGACACTACACCGTGCATTTGCTTCATGCGGATTCAGTAGAATCAGTACTACAGCATACCGTACAATACGATTCGGAGGTGATCCACGCTAACTTCGGCAGTGAAAGCTTGTGATTTGTAGAGCACTCGTGGAGACGCCCATGTACGCCTTGCAACATATCATTGATTTTGACTTACTGTACTATCCCCTGGATGTCGACCAGGACTCCGTGCGAATCGCGGCGATGCACATGGTCGGTTGCCTTTGGCGTCTAAGGCTAATCGATCAGAATATTTCCCTTCTTCCAATTTAAGGCCAAACTTTCTTATCCCTCCAGGGACGTTCAGACAGAGGTTCAGTAACGTGGTACTGTATGTCGGCGCGGCGTGAAAAAATTACACGAATCGTAAGAATGCTTAGATATGTTAGTTTATCGAGCGGCTGATGGGGGACTTTTAATGTGCCATATCAAGCTAATTCCGAGAGTTCCCAAACCCCGCAATCTTCTTTCTTACGTCCAAGCGCTCTATGACGCGCGGCATAGTCTGTGTTGGAGTATCCTGGGATCTGGCTGAGACATGCAAGGATAGGCCCCGTTACACGTGATTATCGGAGCATTTTGAAGCCGTGTTTCCGCCGCGTGTCAGTGCCACCTTCGGTGAGGCTTAGCTCAGTTTGTGTCCGTGTTCGGTTCCACACGGACGATGGCGTCTGTACCCTTACCTCCGCTAAGATACATTTCCCCTGAGAATCTTGTCACTTTGTCGGCTTGGCCCACACCTAAAATCCGGACCGATGCCGATGTCGAGGCGTGGAAGCAAACACGGGGTTATTCGGACTACTTACTCTTTCTGCGATGGCTAAATGATGCGGTTGTCGGATGCTCTTTACCATGGAGGAACGATAACCGGAGCGAGGTGGGGTAAATTTTCTACGAGGCAGGGGCCGTATCTTAAGTCTCATCTCGTCTCGTCTCGGCAGGGGATCCGAGGACTACTCGACTTACTCGATGAATTAGATCGCTGGATCGACGAGATTCCGCCCCTGCCGACAGCACAACGATTTGGAAACCTAGCCTTCCGCACATGGGGAGCACGCCTCGAAGATGTACGTTCTTCCCAGCTTCTCTTTGCATTGGAACCATCTAAATCATGCGTAGCGTGCCAATGAACTTTTGACAACAATGATGCCAAACTTGAACGCTTTGGTCCCTCACGCGCGACCATATCTACTTACGGCCTTTGGCTCATTCGTGCGCATGGATTATGGCACAGGACACGAGACTTCGTTCGGATTTTTCCTCCTCTGCCTCACTCTCGTCCGATTCCTCCGATTCGATTCCGAGGAAGCACGACACATCGTCTTAACTGTCTTTGTCCGTTATCTTCGGCTCTGTTGGCGCTTGCAGGATGTCTATCGTCTAGAGCCAGCTGGCAGCCACGGTGTGTGGGGACTCGACGACTCGCACTTTTTGGGGTACATCTTTGGGAGCGCGCAGCTACGAGGTTCATTTTTACTGGTGGTATCGAATGCCAAGCCCTGCTGACGTTTACGGTGCACTTTTGGTAGACCAGAGTGAGACCCCAGTGTCAGCAATACTACACCCTCCACTTCCCCAAACGAACTTGTACTTCTTATCAATCACGCGAATCCACGAGGTCAAGAACGGACCATTTCACGAACACTCTTCACAGTTACACTCCATTGCAACGGGAGTCGCAACCTGGAGAAAGGTCAACTCCGGGCTCTTCAAGATGTATGAGGTAAGACGCACACCTAGGAAATTCGGGGGCAGGGAGCTGAAATAGAAGGGTGGGCCATTTTCATCAGGCGGAGGTCCTCGGAAAACGCGTTGTAGTCCAGCACCTGCCGTTGGGTGGGATCGTGGAGTGGACTGTCGTCAGCGCTCCGCCTATGCTGCCTAGCGTTTCTTCTACGACTCCTCGCGACAGGACGCCGGTACCCTGGGTATCGGGAACCACCGCGAATCCGTCAAGTAATGATGTCCTAGTGACTGCAGTCCCTTGGGGCAGTTCTAGTACTTCTATTATTGAACGGGGAGGCGCCAGAGCGAGCTCGCCTCGTCTTAATTTACACCCGAAAGGGACCTGAATGGAGATTTCTCAGCTACTTGAAATAGTTAGCATGGTGTAGGGGTTTGTGCATTGATGAACTTTCTTGCATGTCGTATCCACAGGGTCCATCGAATCCGGGTGCATTCAGCCGCACCGCTCTCCGCATTAAAACCGCGACCATCACCGCCTTTGAGGACTTGGAGTTGGTACGGTTTAGGAAATTGACCCTAAAGCACTCTCAATGGACAGATCATGGCATGATATTCGTCCGACTTGCAGGTATGATTTCTAAAAACTAAAGTCTGTCGGTGTATGTATCAGGACCGAGCCTTGAGTGTGACGTGTCTGAATAAGGCAGTTTCTCATACGCCGTGCCCACCGCAAGGTTTGTTGCGCCGAAAGTGTATTCCATTGGCGCTTCTATTTTCATAACCCCGTGAAAAGACACCAGACAAGGAAGAAACTGCTGGCAGATGGCTGTGTTGGCCAGCGTGCCTTTGAGGTGTTCCGGAAGCCGCGGGCCGGACGGAAGTAGCCGGGACGGGTGACGAAAATAGGCGTTGGGCCGGGCCGGGCCGAGCTGATCTGATCGATTGTCCCTTTCCCTTTCCTCGGTGGCAAAATGTCCTCGGTGACAAAATTTTCACCGTCGCCGCGTTTCTTCCTTACCACGTCGACTCGGCCATTCTACTCTCGCTTTCTTTCCTTCTTTCATCCACGGTCTACTTATTTCACAAAAGAAGCAGAGCAGGAAAAAAAAATTTCTCGTCGCTCGTCATAGCTCCACTCTGCATCATTCCTGACCAGACTAGAATCGACGACCTTCGTCTATTGACCCTTGCGTCAGTCGTCATCACCACTCCTCCTTTACTACTTTGCACTAACCACGATCTCTTACAGGTGGTCCTCCGTAAGAGGTGAGGCCGATCTTCCTTCTTGCAATCGGATCACTCACCTTCCCTCGTAAAGGCGAACCTCCCTAACAATTACTGATTTTAGCAAGTTTCCCTTTCTCGGGCCTCACACCGTTCCCTTCCCCCTGCTTCCATCACCATCTTTTTTGGACAACCAAACCTCTGATACCGTACTGACCCTCGCTGGCAAGCGAGGTTCTTACCGCTACTGAGTGAAACCTATCCGTTACCGTCCGTATCCGCCCGGTTCCACGGACCGTGGCGGTTCTGGTTCGGTAATTTCGGTTTCGAACCCATCGCCGTAACAGCAACGCCTTGCAACAAGTCTTATTACCCTGAATCACACGTACTGTATTCTGGATCTCGGCCGCAAGATTAATACCCCTGAAGAAAACATCACTATGTCCCAGCTTGACGTCTGCCGTACGCCTCACGCTATTGATTTGGTCTCCCCAGAGCATCTTTCTTCTGTGTTTCATTCTCCTTCCCAAAACCTTCCTCGGTCACAAAACAAATCTCTACTCAACGGAAAGCTGGTCTCTCTTGAAGCAGATAACCTTCATGACGATGACGTTAATGACGATAGTAACACCATCTTTCCTGGGCTGCCACCTCTACTCCGCGGTCACCCAGACCTGCATCTTCGAGATGGTGTCATCCGTGCCGCATGCCTCTCGGCTGCCAGCGAACCGGACGCAGAGAAAGCTTATTTTGTCGCAGACCTGAGTTATGTGTACAGCCAATACGAGCGATGGAAACGCCTTCTTCCCGAAATAGAACCCTTCTACGGTGCGTGTGCCCGTCGCGCTCAGACTTTTTGCACATTTTTTGACATCCATACGCGTTTGTATGTAGCGGTGAAATGCAACCCAGACCCATACGTGCTTCGCCTTTTGGCAGCACTCGGTACAGGTTTTGATTGCGCTTCCAACAATGAAATCGCTCAAGTCCTTCGCCTCGATGTTAATCCGGACCGTATCATTTTCGCCAACCCATGCAAGGCTGTATCATTCATCAAGAATGCTGCCAAAGTGGGCGTTGACACATTGGTCTTCGACAATGCAGACGAACTGTATAAGGTTGCCCGGGTCAATCCAGCTGCCAAACTCGTTCTGCGCATCCTTACGGATGACTCGAAGAGCCTCTGTCGTCTTGGGCTTAAATTTGGAGCGCCACTTGTGACAGTACCAGGCCTTCTTATCAAAGCGAAGGATCTCGGACTTGATGTGATTGGAATCAGCTTTCACGTAGGGAGCGGATGTTATGATTCATCTGCGTTCTCAGATGCTGTCGGCTGCGCACGCACTGGCTTCGATATGGGATTGGCTGCAGGTTACAAATTTTCATTTCTCGACGTTGGTGGTGGCTTTGAGGATGCCACTGTTGAAGGGACAGCGAGTGTCCTCCGCGAAGCTCTCGACTTTCATTTTCCCGATCGCGCAGGACTCAGAATTATCGCTGAACCAGGGAGGTATTTCGTCTCCCGAGCATTCAGCCTTGCCGCAAATATTATAGCACGTCGTGCCCCACTCCCCGATAGCGAGGCGTCAAAGATCAATGATGAAGGCGATGATCAACCTTCTGTGATGTGTAAGTGTTTGTCGTTTACACGCGGCACGAGTCGACTCATGGAGCTATCCCCAAGATTATATCAATGATGGACTATATGGAGCGTTTAACTGCATCTTGTTCGACCACCAACAGGTCCACCCTTACGTTCTATCCATGAACGGCTCGTTCCATCTTTCGGGAACGGAAAGTCTTCAACGATGCAGCGTATGGGGTCCAACTTGCGATTCCATCGATTGCGTTTGTCCTGTGACAATGCTCCCAGAAGGGCTACGTGTCGGTGACTGGTTGGCATTCAATAACATGGGTGCATACACAGTATGCGCCGCGAGCCAATTCAATGGATTTTCGGTCAGCACAGTGAGATACACGTCGGGTGATGGATACACGTCGCAGGAGACTCGCCGTGTACTGGAGGCGGCAGCGGCCAGTTCGACGAATGCTTAGTGTCAGTGGGGAGGCGCAGTATCAAGGCACGTGTATATATACTGTATGTAGAACGCAGTTTAGACATGTCTCATACTACAATTCATACCGCAATTTTCCGTAATTTTTTTTCTCTTGCGTGTTGGGTGAACCTTACAAGCACATGCTCGAGGAGTACACGCGGGACCGAACGGGCGGATGCCCGTCTCAGCGTCTCCGGCGTCCCGGTAACCGTCAACACGCGGTCGATCGAACTGTTCGCAAGTCATTCCTGCTCGTGACGTGTGCCCCCGAAAGACGATCCAGGCACGCCTTACACATTCAATACTGCCGCTCTGTCCACTTGACTCCCCAGGTCTTTGCTCCCTCCGCAAAGTGAGACCGTACCAATCTCGATGATACGGAAACGATGTGTGGCACTCTTCATGACGACGATGGCAGCGGTGGAGAGAGGAAAAAGGGTACCGTCGGCTGATAGTGAGATTAGCAAAGCGAGGTTATTGACAGGCAGCTTTGATCGCTTCCCGGTCGTACATCTAGTTGCCATCTCCTCACGTCACTTGAGGAGAAGATCTGAGTTGAGAGGGTAGTGTTTATAAGACCAAATTAAACCGTTAGGGCCTCGCTAGCCGCTTTGGTTATATTATCAGTAAGTTATCAGAGTAGTAAGCGCGTCATGGCAGCGGGCGATTCGCCCGAGACCCATGTGGTGGGGAAGGCCATCTGGCTCCTACTGTAGGGCTCGCAATAGCGTATATATACCCTATTCGGTGGAGGGGTGTACAGGGCCTTCTCACCAAGGGGGTGCTTATCGCGATCGGTAGCGCCTGTCGGAAGGAACTCGCGAGAGTGACGGCCTCGCGCTGGCCACGACCGCCACGGAAATTTTGGAGATTGAGTGACAGCATGTAATAAAACAGTGGCAGCCCTGATCTATCTTTTTTTGTAAACGAGATGCGGCGCAAAACATGTGGCTATCTGACCCTCTCCCCGGAAAGCAGGGAAGATTAGAAAAGTGGGGGAGGGGAGGACTTTGGTCACCCCTCGGGGCCCGGAATTTTGTGCATGAAATAACAACGATTTGATCTACTGTAAGGAGAGGACCCAATGAAACGGGACCAAATCGGAATGGACAAGCGGCCCCGGGGAACCTGCTTATTTTAAGTATCTCTATGTAGCGACCGATCATTTCCTAATTGCCGCGGCAAGTCCGTCGGTCGCGAGGTGAATTAGGACACTTGTTAAAGCGAGCACGCCGGGCGCCGCGTGAGAGGGAAAGGAACGGGGGCCGAAGAGGGTCAGAGAGGCAGAATTGTTTTGTATTTAGTTTATTTTATTTTATTTTTAACTGGAGTGGAAACAAAAAGGGTCACGGCAAGGCACCAAGAGGTTATCGAAAAGTCAAACTGTGTGTTGTGTGGCGCCAAGCGGTGACCGACGAGGCGGGCGGCGGCGTTGCAAAAGCCACCTTCCGAAGCGGGCCGAGGTTCTCCACTTCGGTGCCTGTCTAATTCTCTCGCCGGTGTCCATTTCGAGCCTAACCGAGGTAACATCAAAGAAACTGATTTTCTCGTTCAAACTCGTTTTTTTATCTTGTCCCATTTCTGAGCGGCAGAACCCTAATTCGTGTCCAGCCTTATGTGGTTCATGAACTGCGCACCCACCTCGCGATCGACCCTTGCCCTGTCGCTCCGTTCTTCTTTGGATTCTTCCCTCTCCCTTAACTCGGTGATCCGGTATCACATTTCCTCCTCGTGTGGTGCGATCTCGAGCCCTGTTTCTGTCCCCACCCCCTTCGCTTGCTTACGCCTTTTATCCTTGCCGCTTCGGGAATTCAAATAATCCGAGAACGTGATCTAGGGATAGTCCTTCTCCGCGCTACTATTTCAGCTACCGAGGCAGTTTCGCAGCTTCCCTTTCCTCCCCTGCATCGCAACTTGCATGACTTCCGGAATCCTCCAAGTGAGCTCTTTGCCCCCTCCCCCAATACACCATTTCCACTCACATCCCTCTCTGCAGGATTCGCTCCCCTCCATTAGAGGTCCTACAGTCGCCTCTCCCCGATTCCGGCCGTATGCGAGTCCAAACCATCATGTAATCAAAAGCCGGTACATAACCAGCAACGACCCCCGTGGCTACATGTCAGTTGCAAAGCACCCCGAGCATCAATTCTGCTAATTATCCTCTCCAGCCCTGTCTTTGAATACCCACTAAATGGTCAGTGGATAATGATGGATGTCGACGACGGGTATATACTGTGGACCGGCATTTGGAAAGGTATTTCTTTTTTATTATTATTATCTCCGGATAACATCAACACAATTAACCTCACTGCGATTCAAAGCCTTAGGAAACTCAAAAGGTTTGCGATTTCCGGCTGTCACAGCGGACAATGGCTCACAATTGCGGTATACACTCAGCCGACATAGTCAAGATGATAGAGTCTCAGCCCGATTTGGCCTCTCAGATACGCAGAGTTCGTGGTGGTTATCTAAAGATTCAGGGGACGTGGATGCCCTATGAGGTACTTAATCCCACCGGCACACTTTTCCCTGTCAGCTGACAGCAGCATGCACCCAGGTTGCTCTTCGCCTGTCTCGCCGGTGTGCACGATCGATGCTTAATTTTAACGTAGCGCTCTGACGCATTGTTACAGCGTGGCATGGCCTATTCGCCATGACCTTGTTCCTCTCTTTGGGTGCGCAATCTGAAACAACAACATTCCGGCTCTTCTTCTGAATCAGTCCTTAATTTCGTAGTCCCACCTTTCCTACAACCTGCTTGTCCCCAGAGCAACCCGGATATGGCCAAGTCATTGCCAATGGTACCGGTCGCCGCAGAACCAGACGGAGTAATCATGTGCAAAGCGCGGGTGTGCTATCCACTGCCTCATCTGGGCCCCAGACTGGATGGACGATTATCTCTGGCCCAAGCTACCCACACGAGATCACTCAGCCCTCACCTAACCTCGCACACCGACCAACCTCACCGTTTACCCCACCCGTATGGCATCAAAAATTGTTGTCAACGCCATCCCCGACAGATACACACTCCATTGATGTGGGTGTCGACCGACTCTCCCTCACCCGCGAGCGAGGCCACAATGCTCGTTATTCGCCCTATCCTTGCCCATCCGTACCGAACAACAAACCTTTGATATCATCTCCAAACGGGAACTCTAAAAATTCGTTCTACGACGGTTCCAGTTCCGGTTACTCTCACCGCGTACCGATTAAGGAGGAGCACATCAAGCTTCCCCCAATTCACCTACCCCAAACAACGCGTGATTCAGGCCAGGCTCCGATATCGCTCCCCCCTATCTCTTCTTGGGCGACCCCGTCCCGGTCCAGTGACTCCAGAACTGTTCTCCAAAGGCTGCAAATGAGTGACTCTGCAGATGTGTCCAGCCCCCAACCCCCTTCTGAGGAACAGCTGGGCTTCCGTCGACGCTCATATTCTGCTCAGTAAGCTTGCAATCCCAGTCTCTATCCGTCGTAATTTAGGTCTGTTTTCTGACAGAAATTTCGATTTGGAGCCCACTAGATTACCGGACATGACCACCGGGGGTGAAACAAAACAGTGGTCATCGGAGCGCTCGTCTTCTCACAATAGTCCCCGGTTCAAACCTCTCGTCTATCGCAGGCCGTCTGATTCAAGTTCGGCAGTTACCTCCACATCAGCCTCGTTGTTTTCGCCAACTCCGGGTGGCGTCTCTCCAACCGATCCATCCCCGGTCTCGCCGCGAGATAACCTGCTCCCGTCTTCGTTGAGATGCCTGTCAAGTAATCATCGAACGGCCATGCCTTTACACACGTACACAGATGCGCCACAACCATTCGGCTACGACCGAGACAACCCGAGGCCCCAGATGCATGGGCACCGCCAGGAAGGTGCCCAGATACTTCCCCCTCAGCCCCACAAAACAACAACCTCACCTACGTTCCCCGAATCCTGTGAACTGTGGGATAAGTATGGAACAAATCATTCGAACTCGCATCCTGTCCGTCCTTGGTAGAGAACCCAAACCCTCCCATACCTAGCGTTACCCTATCCTTAAACCCCCACGGGCCCCACCGGAAGAATCCATACACATCGTTCATTAGAGTAGCAGTTCTCTCAAACATCTTGCTATCGGATTTGCTTTCATATTTGTACTGTTTTTTTTTCTTGATACAACGAATCTCTACATCCTCCGCAACACATGTCTATTATGCTCAACAGAGAACATGTCCAAACAGTGGAGACTCGACGGGGTTTAGTACTTTTAGACGCCCAAAATCCGATCTCTTGGGAGCACTTCGACTTCGTGATCGGTGCTTGTTCCTACTCTGTCAAAACTCGTGGTATACGTGAGGTCGACGAACCCAGTTCCCCGCCTCCTCGCGACAGTCTTATAAAATGGTGCAGCTCTAGGATTGGTCTCAAAGCTTCAGATGATGGGATCGTCATTTCACTGATTATGTTACATCCCAGAGTTCCCACGCACATGCAGATATGATCATTTCCCGTTAGCCTGGAGAAGCGAGTCGTAGTAAAATGGTTATAAGACATTGGATATCAATATCAAGGGTTGTTACTCGCCATGTTGGTCTTTTATTCCGCTTCCGGAGCTTGGCATCTCAGCAGGCACCACCACCAAGACAGGGTTCTCAGCAACGCCAAACCGTCAGACTGGTAAGGAGCACATGTATTAAAACCTTGCTTTGGCGGGAAGCTAGTCCTGGGGGCCCTTTTCTTTCCGTCACCAAATTTGGTCTTCTGGGAGCGTCTGAACGAAAACTACTAAGATAGCAAACGGGGCCCTCCCAGCATTCTTGTTGATCCCCCACCACAGCTCGCTACTGTTCTGACGGAAGATGAGGCTCACGCGCGTGCTGGGAAAGACGAGCTACTGTTGGGTATTACTATGGCTGCGCGGAGGAGTAGCGGGACCCAACGTGGCAAGAGGGCCCCCTCGATCCTAGGACTTGACACGTCGTACACGTTCT